>JANIHY010000001.1:1403612-1419582 GCA_027479065.1 Erythroxylum brevipes
ATGTAAACAGTAAACTAGTAAAATATACAGTACAACTGTATAATATACCAATATTGACTATTTTGTAATTTTTAAAAATTTCAAGAATTATTTTATAATTTTAAAAAATTTTTCTAAACGATACCCGGTATCGACCGATACCGGTATAGTTCCGTTTCAGCGTCCAATCCGATATCAAACCCGGTACGGTATTCATAACATTGAGTGTAGGAGTTCCTTCACTTAATCCTAACAAGTTAAATCCTTTGTTCCTTTTTCTACATAAATGTGAAAAGGAGATTTAATAGAATATGATAGGAACACCTTAGCTTGATCCCAAATCTTTTTTTTGTTTTTTGTTTCTCACGAAGTGTTCTAGGAGAGTCTCAACTATAGGAAGACACCTTTAAGGTATCTATACTCAGATTAATCCCTGTTCAAATCGGGTAGGTCCCTTGCAGGAGGCAAAGCTTTGGCCCCAAGTTTTAAATGGTTGCATACATGAGGACGGTTCGAACTCGTGATCTCACTTAAGTCAGGAGAGTCCCTTACCAACTCACCTGCGCCATGGGGTTACTTGATCCCAAATCTTAAGGTCACATAAGCGTCACCCAAATTCAAATACGGACCAGTTGAAACCCAGTGTGTGACCACGTCATGTGACTGTGTCGTGCAAAGTTTTCTTGGATTTGTCAAATAAGAAGGTCGTTCACTTCATGCTTGAATCCTAAGGTAACATTAAGGTCACCCAAATTCAAATACGGACGAATCGAAACCCAGTATTTGTCCACGTCATGGATACTGTGACTACCGTTTGTAAACGCTATGTGCCCAAGAGCCAAAGAATCGTGTGTGGTAAGCCCCAAAAATCCAAATATAAGCCTATCCATGACCGACTGTGAAAAGGTGTTCGTCAATTTCGAGTTTCGATGTTCCCAAAACCCCTCCATGCATGATTTTGAGTACGATTACGCATACAACTCTCTCTGCCTCTGTTCTTTCTCTTAATTGGATTGATTACAGAGTCGCGGAGATTCAGAGGATTTGGGGTATTGGTTATGCTTTCTGCTGGTTCTTGATTGAGTTTCGAGTCATAGTTGTAGGATTTATTTTGGTTAATTAATGGTTTCTGGATCATGGGGTTGTGTAATCTTACCCTTTTTTTCAAGTGTCTGATTCGATTTCGATTAGGGTTCAATTCTGAATTTTTACTCATTTGGGCCTTTTGAGTTTAGGGTTTAGGAAAGTTTCAATTTTTATTTATGGCCTGTGGTGATTTCTTGTATTGGCGATTGGTTAATTTGGAATTCTGCACCTTGTTAGTTTTTTTTTTTTAAATTTTGGTTGAATTTTAAGACGTGCAATCTTCACTTGAATTTATGGCTTACTATTTGAGGCATTCTATGCACAGAATCTAAGGGAATTTTATCCATGGTTTTGTGCAGATTTTAAATAGAAATGAGAGGAGAGGGGGTTTCCAGAGGCTGCTGTCGACATAGAGCTAAATCAGGGAAGAAAACAATGAAAGGCTGCAAAGTTTGGGGAAATCTGGGTAACATCTCTCTTATTGATGTTGAAAGTGATGAAGTTGATAATGTTATTATCATTGATGTTCCCAATTCTCTGCATCATAAGTTTAGAGGTTCTAGTGGAATCAGAAAAGGTGAAAGATTTTCTTTTCCGGACATAATTTGCATTGATGATGATGATGAATGTGTAAGTGATGAACTTAAGGCTCCTGAAATAAATGTGGGGGGTAGATGTGACTTAGATAGTGATGGTTCAAGTAGTTCTTCTTCTGAGCACGTCCAAAAAGCAGTTAGTACCGATGCTGGTGACCCTCGAGTTGTCCAGGAAAATGGAGAAGAAATAAGTTTATCAAAGTGCAAGGTAGCTCCCTTGAGTAATCGTTATGGATTGAATACCGTACCTGATATTGATGCATCCTCAAGTGATTCTTCTGATTGTGAAGTTATTGAAGGTTCTTCAACCGAGCTTAACGAACAATGGGAAAGAGCGTGTTTGAAGAGAAAATCTAATTGCTCCAATGCTCAGTATGGTCGAGCAGACTGGGCCACTTCTTCCAGTTTCAACAAGGTTAATCATCCTGATTTTAATGTCCATAGCAGGACCAAAGAGAATGCTGAGCCCTTTTGCACTAGTTCAAAAAGTGTAAAACTTGAAAAAGTAGCATCTTCTGCTAGAACAGCTACTGAAGATGGTTTGGTAGGAGGTACTGTTTTGAGTCCCCAGAAGGAAGACATCTTTACAAAATTAAATGAGAAAATAAGTCAGCCAAGCGAGAGGAATGTCATCCTTGAAAGATCTTTTTCTAATGTTAGTAGCAAAAACAACACGAGCAGACATTCTATATCAAATTCCAAGCTAAGGCCTAACTCAGGTACTATGGAAGGAAATGAATGCAATACTGATACCATGGCCTGTGAAAGCAATCCATTATATTATTCTCCTGATGATGTTATACCCACTATTCAAAGAAATATAATTAATGAACGAGAAGAGCTCAAGAAGACAGATGAATACAAGCGAGTAATGGAAGAAGAATGGGCAGCTAGGCAGTTACAATTGAAAACTCAGGTTCATTACATCAGTTTGTCGATTAGTATCTGTTTAGTGTGTTGTGCATCAAGAACATACTACTAACAGCAATTGTTTGGAGTATGTTTATGTGATTGAAACTGTTGATATAGCATCTTTAGTTGACAGACAATACCCTTGTTCTTATGTAGGCTGAAGAGGCTCAGCGGCTACGAAGAAAAAAAAAGGCTGAAATGTTGCGCATTTTAGACATGGAGAAAAGGCAAAAGCGGCGCTTGGAAGAAGTGAGAGCATCCCAAAAGAAGGTTTGTTCTTCACTTTATTTTGATTTCATGATTAGTTTTATTCTTCTGTCAAAAAAGATGGTGTGCTAATATCTTGGATCCCAATACGCATTTTGAATTTGTTCTATCAATGCCAAATTCAGGATGAGGAAGATTTAAATATGAAAGAGATTGTTCGCACTGAAGTAAGAAAGGAGCTTCACCGGCTGGAAATGACGTGTGTTGATATGGCTTCATTACTTCGTTGCTTGGGAATCCATGTCAGTGGTGGTTTCCAACCAACCCCGGATGAGGTGAGTTGCAGTCTTTTGCGTTTCGGTAAGGTTGGTTCTTCATTTTTAGTATATTAATATATGTAGAAGTGATCAACTAATCTGGCTGTTGTAGTAAATTATTTATCAAGTTTGCTTATGCTGAAGATTAAGAGATTCAGTTTTCTGTTCACGACTTAATTTCCTTATGAAAATTCTAAAGATGTCTAGTAACACTAGAAGTTCATTTCAGGTGCGTGCAGCTTATAAACAAGCCTTACTAAAATTTCATCCTGATCGAGCATCAAGGACTGACTTACGCCAGCAAGTTGAGGCCGAGGAAAAGTTTAAACTTATTTCCCGCATGAAGGAGAAATTTTTCTCCATCTCAGGTTACTAAAAACTAACAAAGTTTGGTTGAAGTAGACCTTTTTTTTTTTATAAACCCCTTTGTATCAGTTGCGCGTTGTGGTGGCTATTGTTTCCACCAGAAAGCTGCAAGGATTTTCTATTTTCCTTGTCTATGATACCTGCAGCATTTTTAGGCCAATCTGACCGCACAGGCTTAGACCCATTATACTTGTAAAGAACCACTAGAGACTTGTAGATAAGAGAGAAAATTTCTGAATGATATACTCATTTATTCACTTGATGGAGGTTGCATTTCATTAGTTTGCATTCTGCTATTTAAGCTACATTTCTAGACTACAAAAGACCACTAAGATTACTGTTTAATCTTGCATTGATCATTTGGCAAAGTATTACCAACTTAGACTGATAGTTGGCTATGTACAAGAATGCATCAATTGCAAGCCTAGCATTCATGACTCTGCAGCAGAGCAAAACGATGATGTGCGCCACAGGGGCTTATCTCTTCGTCTTCTTAGCGGAGCGGAATAAGACACAAGCAGTTGTGCGTCAGTGAAGTTTAAATCTGTAGAAGCTTAACGGAAATGGACACTGCTGAGGAAAAGTACCTTCTCCGATCTGGCTGCTCAATAGACTTCGCTGCTGAGATTGAGAGCCGGAGGATCCAACTCTCAAGTTTCTGTGACTGACATCATATAAAGATTTGCCAACATAATTTCTAGTGATGGTTGCACCTCAGCAACTCCATCTCACTGTGTTATACGATTCCTGTTCTTCAAGGAACGAGTTATAGAAAAAGGGAATTGTTTTGTTAGATTACAGATAAAGATTTGTTAATAAAAGTCTTCAATCTTTCAATATTGTCAGGATTTGGATTACCTGTGCCCCCTAGCTTTGTCTTGCTTTAATATCATCCCCTTCCTGCAAAACTTGCAGCAAATTAGATGGTATTTGAAAAGGTTAAAACTTGAGTATTTTCTATTTGAAACCAAGTTAAATTATAGAATCACGTGTTCCAAAGTCAATGATAATGTTCCTCCAACTAAACAACTGTCTTGAAAATACACCATCTTTAAATATTCTACAGATGCTCAGGACATGAATTTATAATCATGAGTGAACAAGCTTGACAAGTACTTTAAAAGGTTTGAAGGAGGAGCAGCTAAAGCTTCTAACAATAATGCCTCTGCCTTTCTGGCATATGGTTTGGGACCTCGAGCTTGTGTAGGCATGAATTTTGCAATTTCTGAAACAAAGATTGCTCTTGCAATGATTCTGCAGCGCTGCAGGTTTACTCTTTCACCATCTTATCTCCACTCACCGGTCGCCCTCGGAGGAATGTGCCCAAAGGGGTTGAAATCATGCTCCAGAGCTTGTTTGCTGAAGCTTTTGTATGCTTGTTTATGGCACACAATCGATCATTCGGATGAAGCTTGAATGTAACATATTTAATACAGCAGTGTAATTATCTAATGTACAATCAAGTTTGTATAGACAGGTAAGAATAAATAACTATGTCAATGTACTTGTATCTGGTGAACCTGATAAATCCGATTCCGTCACAGCAGCTGTGACAAATTTGGTTCACTGTCGATAGTTTCTGTAATTCTTTTCTGTTTATATCTTAGAAGATCTGAGTATACAGTTGAGGAGTTTAACTTCAACCAAGAAGTATGGTTCAGCTTTCTTGGGTTTAGCAGGACTTGGTGTAGACTAATTGAAGAATCATAATATCTGAAGGGATGGCTAAGGTCACAAATCATAGAATGTCTGCGTTTCTTCCATCTATTTTGGGACCTCAAACTGATGTTCGCTTGAATTTTCAATCTTACAGACATCAAGAATGCAATCTCAACAATTATGCAGAACTGCAGATTTTCATTTTCCCCAAAGTATGTACAGACACCAGTTCAGGTTTTCATACAAAATGGTCTGCAAATCATGCTTGAGGCATTGCAAATTAGAATCTTAAGACATTGATCCATTGGTTGCTCTCGACACTTCAAACTTTTCAACCTATGAAACTCTCAGCATCCCATTAACCAGAAGTTGTGACTTGTTAATCGTTATCATAATTCATCCCAAATGATGTCACTCACACCTTGTTCTGTCAATGGCATCTCAATGATAATACAGCCGATGTGTAGGATCCATCTTTGTGCCACCGGAATCTCACTGATTAGGACTTGTTACTGTGATTCAACTCCTAAAAATACACTCCTCACCAAGAAACAAATAGAAGTTGATTGTATATTTTGGGAAATCATTCAGAATTCGTATCTATGTAGTAAAATACACAATTTGCATAGAATAATATTCTTTGAAAGGAATGTTGTGATAGCCCCTTATGTTGGAGTCTGATCATGGTTGAGAAATTCCAAATGTATTGGACAATATAGTCGGCCAAACTTCATATTTTAATGCATAATAAACCAACAGAAGAGACTATTTTTTTATGACAAACCTGTTGATAAATTCTAAACCTGCTTTCATTAAACAATTGTAGTGATACATTACAAGGTCTTGTTCAAGAATCTTTATAAAGAAAGTTAACAAAGTTCTTGCCATAAAGAGCCAAAATCTAGATGAAGTCATTCATGGAAGCCCTTTAAAGTATAAGGTCTACCTGCAATCACAGAGTTTTCAGTTTATAATCCATACTAGTGCAGATGCAAAACCTTGTAAGCTATTTCTTAACTTGCTTGTTTCTGTATTTTCTCTACATTCTCTTCAAGTTCATCAACAAAGTATGGTTAGCCCCGATTCAGACACAATCGGTGATGAGGTCTCAAGGGATACAAGGCCCTTCTTATAAATTCCTCCATGGAAACACCAAAGAGATATCCAAAATGAGGGAGGAAACCAGGAACTATCCTATAGAATTAACACATGAAATGCTGCCAAGAATCCAACCACACATTTATTCATGGATCAAACTCTATGGTAAGAACAATACTTTTAATCTGATATTTCAGCACCATCAGTCTTGGATCGTAATTGGGATCTACACAAATTCTAACAGGGATGAACTTCCTTTTCTGGTATGGTACTCGACCTCAACTGGTGATCACTGAACCTGAGCTTGTTAAAGAGATAATGAACAGTAAAGAAGAGGTGTTCTGCAAAGTGGAATACTATGAATACGTTCAGAGATTATTAGGAGACGGGCTTGTCTTATCTAGAGGTGAAAAATGGTTGAAGATGCGTAAGCTTGCAAATCATGCTTTCCACGCAGAAGGATTGAGAGTAAGTTCATGTTTATACCACAAAAACTTGCTGCTGCTAAGCCATTCATAGCAGAACTGGTAAATGGATCCTTTTGTAGGGTATGGTTCCAGCAATAATTTCAAGTGTAGAGATGATGCTTAAAGGATGGAGATACAATGGAGGAAAGGAGATTGATGTCTTCAAGGAGTTCAAGGTTTTGACATCAGAAGTGATTTCCAGGACAGCTTTTGGAAGCAGCTATCAAGAAGGGGGGAGGATTTTTGACATGTTAATGAAGATGATAAGCATAGTAGGAAGAAACCATTTCAAAGTTGGGATTCCAGGGATTAGGTAATTTTCTACTCTATTCTTCTTTTGATCTGTAAAATTATGTAAAATTTTCACTCTCCATTGTTGGCAGAGAAATTTTCAGAACAAGGGATGATATTGAATTTGAGAAGATCCAGCAAGGGGTAAGAGAAGCCATAATTGGAATTATAAAGAAAAGAGAAATCCAGGAAACAAAAGATGAACCTGATTGCTCCGAAAGTGACTTTCTCGGACTACTTCTCAAAGCTTATGTTGATCCTGATCAGACTAACAAGATATCAATAGATGACTTGATTGATGAGTGTAAGAATTTTTATATTGCTGGACAAGAAACCACAGCAAGTGGCCTTACATGGACTGTTCTTCTGATGGCCATTTTCAAAGATTGGCAAGACAAAGCACGGGAAGAGGTTCTTCAACAGTTTGGCCACCAAAATCCAACAGCAGATGGCATTGGAAAGCTGAAGATTGTAAGAAACATTTTACTTGGATTGTTCTTCTACTACCCATTTTTTGATCTGTGATCACTACTTTTTTTCTCTGAATTCCAATTTCATGATCTTTTGGGTTGTAGATGAGCATGATCATAAATGAATCCATCAGGCTATATCCTCCTGTTTTTAACATAACAAGGGAGGCCCAAAAGGAAGTTAGATTAGGAAACCTGGTGGTTCCAGCAAAAATGGAAGTCTACATCTCAAATCTTGCACTTCACTATGACCCTCAGATATGGGGAGACGATGTTCATCTTTTCAAACCTGAAAGATTTGCTCAGGGCCTGGTTAATGCTACAAATAACAATAACTCTGCATTTCTACCATTTGGTTTGGGACCTCGAATCTGTGTTGGATTAAACTTTGCAATGACAGAAATGAAGATTGTTCTGGCAATGATTCTGCAGCATTACAGGTTCACATTGTCACCTAATTACATCCACTTGCCGGTTCAGATTCTCACTATGTGTCCACAACATGGAGTTCAAGTCATGGTAGAGGCATTGTAAATAAGAAAATAAACTCTGCTTAAATGAATTATGAAAACCAAACCATTCATGCGTTTATCAGCTTTTGAGTTTCTACTGAACATTGTCATGCAGAACTAATTTTTCCTGAAAAGTATCTGCTCAGGTTTTGAGAAGTGAAGGCTAATGATGCTAAGATATACACAACTAACAAATCTGACATTAGACCTTCTGAAGCAATGGAACCTAATGCCAAAATAGTCTTCTAATCTTAGTGATATCAAGTTTTGCTCTGCAAGCGTGCAAAATCGTCTCATTTAAATAACATAGAAATGTCTGACAGAAACCCCATCAACACGTCAGCTTCGATATGTACCTGATCTTGTGAAAGATTCCAGGAGTAATTTCAGTTAGGGAACTCTGGGAAGAAAACCAGCAATTAAACAGATTTGACAGTCCAGATTCAAGATTTTGGTATTTGAGGTAAGGATCAGTTCAAAAATTAAATCTTTACAGCCTCAGCTATATATCCAAATTCTGAAGATATGTTTGTTCTTTCCTGAAATGTTGACTTTCAAGACAAAGAATGAGAGATTTCATGTTTCAAATTCATCGTCTGTCGTGATAAGGCTAAGATAGGCAGATTGTGTTACCAAAACTCAGAAGCTAAAGCAATCCAACAATTATATTAGCATCCTCACTCACTTGATTGAGATTTCGGATATTAAAAGAATTGCAGACTACATCAAGATGTGTCATTGCTTCTTATCGTAATTTTTTGGAATAAGGTACTTGTCATGCTTGTTGACTTCTGATTATAAATTCATGTTTGAAGCATCGGTAGATTTGGGATGTAGACTTCCATGACGAGTGCCTTATTCCAATTGAAGATCATAAATTATTTGGTGGAAATTGAAGTACTGACCTACAAGTTGACAATTTTTATTCTCAACCTCCACTTAATTTATATCTCATCAACGTAGTCCAGAAGATTTTCTTCAACTTCCTGCCTCAGGTTTACAATCTTCTGCTGCAGTAGTGCAACCTGGGCCTCGATGTCCCGGCCAGCGAACTTCCTCTCGTAGGAATCTACTGTAGTTGAGTAAAACTTAAGATAAGAAGCAAGTGACACAGCTTGATGCAGTCTGTAATTCTTTTGCTATCCGAAATCTCAATCATGTGAGTGAGGATGCTAATATAATTGTTGGATTAATTTAGCTTCTGAGTTTTGGTAACACAATCTGCCTATCTTAGCCTTGTCATGACAGATGATGAATTTGAGACATGAAATCTCTCATTCTTTGTGTTGAAAATCAACATTTCAGGAAAGAACAAACATATCATCAGAATTTGGATATATAGCTGATGCTGTGAAGATTTAATTTTTGCACTGATCCTTACCTCAAATACCAAAATCTTGAATCTGGATTGTCAAATCTGTTTAATTGCTAGTTTTCTTCCCATAGTTCCCCAACTGAAATTACTCCTGGAATCTTTCACAAGATCAGGTACATATCGAAGCTTGTTAGCAAAGAAGAATCAGACAAGAACAACGCAATACGGATACTACAGAAATTTTGCATCAGGACATAAGGACATAACAGACTTCAGTGCTAGCTGGACAGTACAACTTGTAATGGAATAAATTTCAACCTTCTATTTTATTTTTTCCTTCCAAACAAGTGTACGGTCAATATTAAAGTAACAAATGTATAAATGTGTATATGAGCAAATAATAAAATACAATATAATTTATAGTAATATACCTTTTTACATAATATCAGAGCTTCCACTGACCAATGTCAAAAATGGAAGAAAACTCCCAATCATCAGCCACCACCTTAAACGGTACATCATCCTCTCTTGATTTTTCTGTTGAGTTCGAGGGAGCAATATTTTGTGAGCTAAACACAAATTATAATTTTATAATAGTGCAGATTTTACAAGAGTATTATAACTTAAAAATACAAGGACACTAAATCTACTCTAACACTCACTCTTTCATATCTAATTCTTGGGGACACATACTTCAACTGAACATACATTTTCTATTTATCATAGCTATTGCTGACATGATAGATAGTTATATTAATTTTTTTAATTTAATGAAACAGTTAACAATTGATCAATTCCGTATACAATTTTAGTACTTCCAGCTCGTCAAAAATGTCCAGTTAGCTTGCATCTTGCCTAAGTTGTGAACAACTTGATCTTTCTAGCTAGCATATGAGTTTCCAACTGGCTTCATTTTACAACTAACATTTAATCAAAATTTTGACTTTGACCATTAAACCTTTTAATTAAGTCGGTAATTCTTACACCTTCCATTCAAATTGTCTATCTTTGCACTTAAGTATTTCCAGCTTGCAAGTTCCAATTTGGTGAAGTTTCTAGGATACCATGTAATCGGTGTTGTAGTTTAACACTCCCCCTCAACACCGACTTACTGCTTCATCCTTGCCGTGATTCCAAGTTTTATTCGAAATACTGTGAATTTACTTCCATTGAGCCCTTTGGTAAATATATCTGAGACTTGATCTTCCGTATTAATTTTCTCCAATTTTATTTTTTCCTGAAGTACCTTTTCTAGTATATAGCGATAATGTACTTCCACATGCTTTGTTCTTGCATGGAACGTCGGATTTTCAGCTAAACGGATTGCTGATTGATTATCACAATATAATAGCACTGCATAGTCTGCAAATTGATGGAGATCTTTTATCAATTATATAAGCCAAGTATTCTCCTGAGTTGTTGCCGGTGTTGTTCTATATTTTGCTTCAGTGGTTGACAATGAAACTGTTGATTGTCTTTTGCTACACTAAGAAATTGCTCCTGAACCACGATTAAATACATATCCTGTTGTTGACCGACGTGTGTCATGATCATCAACATAATTAGCAGATAACTCTACATTCACCACCTTTCTTGTATAGTATACCATGATCGAGTGTGCCTTTCACGTACTTAAGAATTCTTCGAACTGCTTCCAAATGTGGCTTCTTTGGATTCTGCATGAATCTACTAATTATGCCTACTGCATAGGAAGTATCTGGTTGAGACAAAGTTAAGTAGATTAAACTACCTACCAACTGTCAATACATAGTCGCATCTTCAAGATCTTTCCCTTCTGCTAAACATAATCTAGCATTTGCCTTCATTGGTGTTGATATAGGCTTGCAGTTAAACATTCCAAATTTCTGCAATAAATCTGAGACATACTTTTGTTGACATAGAAAGAGACCTTCTTCTGTACGATCCACTTCTAGTCCGAGGAAATGTTTAAGCTCTCCTAGTTTTTTCATCTGGAAGCGAACTGATAAATTATCCTTCATTCGTTGAATTTTCTTTTTATCATCTCCATGATGAGATCATCAACATATACCAGGACTGCTACCATCTTTCCTTCTTGAACTTTGACAAATAAACTTGAATCAGCTGGTGTTACTGTATATCCGCATCTGACCAAGAATTTTGCTATCTTTCCATACTATGCTCTCAGCGCTTGTTTTAAACCATACAAGGCCTTTCTTAACTTACACAAGTATTATGAGTAAGTTTTGCTCTCGAACCCCGAGGTTGATCCATCTAAATTCCTCGATCTAATTCTCCATAAAAGAAAACATTCTTTACATCCATCTGCCATAGCCTCCAAGACTTGTTAGCTGCTAACGCTAGCAGAACACGAACAATGGTAAGCTTTGCCACAGGACTGAATGTTTCATTATAATCCAGTCCATACTGCTGTAAAAAATTTTGAGCAATAAGTCGAGCTTTATATCTCTCAATTGACCCATCTGGGCTAGTCTTTAGCTTATAAACCCATTTGTAGGATATAGGTTTTACATCCTTGGGATTAGGCACCAAATCCCAAGTTTGATTTTGCATAAGAGCTTGGATCTCGTCTTCCATCGCCTTCTGCCAATTATCATTTTGAGATGCCTCCTCAAAAGACTCTGGTTCTTGAACGTGATATTCTTTAGTTAATGCTGCATTCACATATCTTGGATTTGGCTTTCTTTGTCTAATCGATCATTGCAGTTGTTGTTCTGTTGATACTTCTTCTTGTATATGCTCCTCTTCTAAACTTGAGTGATGCACACCTGCCTACCAAGGACTTTCTTTCTCTTTCTCTTTTGTTGGGTCAGGTTCTTCTTTAGAACTTGATTCTTCTTTTGTAAACTCACCAAACTTTTCCTAAAGCTTCTCCCCAATTTCTTTAGAGTCGGGCAATTTTATTTGTTGTGGAGACCACCATGATGATGCTTCATCAAAGACAACATTTCTAGAAATATAGCATCGATTGGTTGTAGGATCACAACACCTCCATCCTTTCCTTTTGCTATCATAGCCAACAAATATGCATCTAATTGCCTTCTTGTCAAATTTGCTATGAAGATGGTTTGGTATAAACACATAACATACACAGACAAATACATGAAAGTGACTCACAATGGGTTTCAGGTGCCATAGCTTTTGAAATGGAGAAATCGATCCAAGCCTTGGTTGAGGTAGACGGTTGATTACATGAGCAACTGTCTTCATGCACTCTGCCCAGAATCGATCAGGAACATTCTTAGTATGTATCATGCTTCTGCAGGTTTTTGCAAGATGTCGATTCTTTCTTTCTGCTACGCCATTTTGTTGAAGAGTCCCAGGACAAGTTAGTTGTCTACATATCTTGTGTTTTCATAAAAGCTTAGAGAATTCTTTTGAAGTATATTCTCCTCCATTATCTGTACGTAAGCCTCGTACTTTCTTACCAATCTCATTTTCAGGTTCTTCTTTGAACTCCACAAAATTTGCCAGCACTTTTGATTTCTCCTTCATGAAGTATACCCAAATATATCTTGAATAATCATCGATAAATGTCACCATGTAGCGATTCCCACTGATTGATGGCTACTTCACTGATCCAAATACATCTGAATGAACAAGGTCCAATGGTTCTTTGACCTTGAACTTCGACTCCTCATATGGTAGCCGATGTGATTTACCATATTGGTAACCTGCGCAAATAACATCATTTTGAACATAAAATTGTGTAAGTCCTTTCATCACCGACTTTGTTATCATCTCCTTTAATTTGTGATAATCGACATGTGCTAATTGCTCATGCCATAAATCTATTATATCATTTTTTCGCATTTTGTCCACATATGCGGATGTAGTGGACATCACATAGATGGAGTCAAGCTTTTCCCCTTCCATAAATGGTGTGTCGATAATCTTCAACTTTCGATATACCTTGACATCATCTAGATCAAACACCACAAAATTTCCTGGGATAGTTAAATTGTGGTATGGACAAGAGATTTTTCTTTATTCTTGGCACATGGTATATACCTTCCAACTGGACTTCTTTTGAACCATGCTTCGAATTAATTTTAGTTTCACCAATATGGGCGATTGGCAATCTGACATTATTTGTTGTCAATACCATTTGCTGCCCTTTGTACTCCAACAAAGTTTGCATCTTCTGTTTGTCTCCCGTCATATGGTTAGAACAGCCATAATCAAAGATCCAATTTTTATTATAATCAATTGCAGTCGGCTTACTTGCTATTGACACATCTACATCTTGTGCTACCAGGCTTGTAACAATATTTTCCATTTTAGAAATATCATCCTCTTCTTCTGCAGTTGATTCCGCTGCTTCAATTGGATATCTTGTATCAACTATAAATGTAAGTGATGTTTGCACATCCCATTCGGTTTCATTGTTTTCCACATCCTTTGACTTGCTCCAAGTTGCTACATTTCTTTCTATTAATTTTTCTTTGACCAACAGTCTCTTTCATAGTGTCCTTTCTTGCCACAGTTGTAGCATTAATCTTTTTAGTGTTGATTATTGCATCGACTTCCTTGATTTTGATGTTCTTGAGCTCCCCCTGAACTCGAACCTCTGTTATTCCATCTCTTTGGTCTACTTTTATTTTCTTCACTTTGTGCCTTTTCAACATTCCAACCTCGTGGCTGTCCTCCTGCTTTATTAATAAAAAGTGTAGTCTCATCTTCGTGCTTTAAAGAAACTCCAGCCATTTGTTTGGCTAGAGTTTCCTGGTTGGATAATAAATTCTCCAGGTCTTCCATGAAAGACTGAACTGGCCAACCTTGAACTGCAGTGATGAAGCCCCTATATTTAGGCTTCAATCCATGGATGGTAATTCTTCTCATCCGGTCATCACCAATTTTGGATTGTTGATCCAATTTTGAAATTTGATGGCATAACGATTTTACTTTTGTAAAGTGCTGGTTGATTGTCATATCACGCTATCGAATAGACATTAATTCATTTTCCAATAGTTGAAGTCGCATATCGTTTTTCCTTGAAAAAGAGTAGCAAGTATATCCCATGCTTTTTTGGGTGTTGCGGCACGTTTGATGTGCTCCAGCATCTCCTCCTCAACTAATGCTTTGATGACAAACAACGCTTTCCCTACTTTGACATGCCACTTATTGAGTGCGTCAACCTAGTTCTCTTGTTGGGACCCGATCCAAAAATCGGATCCTAACCGGAAAAGCGGAATAAATCGGAAGAGATTTCGAAAATTTCACAACGAAATTTCAAATCGCAAAAGAAAGCATTCGATAACGCGAAACGAAAAACGAAGCGGAATCGAATCACAAAATACGGAAACAGAATAAAGTGAAAGCGGAAGGAAACCGAATATACGAAAGCAAAACAAATATGGATCGAAAATCGAACAAAAACTTAACAAAGCGGATCCGACATCCGAACACATACAATGCGAAAGCAAATCAAATACAGAGACAAGCGCAAACAGATCCGACATCTGATAACAATTATCGAAGAAAAACGATCGTGTTGGAAACTTAGACTAAACCGATCCAAAATTCGGTATAATTTTTTTTTCTTTTTCTTTCTTTAATATTCGTTTTTACTTAAACTCAATCAAAGCATACAATTTCCTTTTTCTTGGAAATTATCTTCCATCAAATCCTCAAATCATACTAACTGCTTATACATACATTCTTAATCCCAAAATTGACATTCGATGTCTTCATAACAATTGTATCCTTATGTCTCTAGTTTAATTCAAAACAAGAATCACCTCATTTCGATTCCCAGATCAAAAGTTATGCTCAAAATACTCTCAGATGTTCCTAATCCAAAAACTACACTCTAATCCGAACTTCCATTCATAAATTGAAGGTCTTAGGGGCAAAATTGACATTTCATTTCTTCATATGATTTGTAGCCCCATGTCTTAATTTTATTTTGCCTTAAGAATCACTTCAATCGAATCACCACAGATCTCGAATTTCGCAAAATACTGAACTATGTTCAGAAAATTAGTCAACTCACTTTGATTAAATTAATCACCCTTAATTTAATCTCATAAAATTTCAAATTTCCCATGATGATGTAGGGAAATGTCTTGGGAATCCAACGCCGTAAGAATCAACTCAATCGGATGTCGGACGGAAAAGATATAAGCAAAATAGTGAACAAAGATCAGATTGGAGGAGGAAAATCACAAAGAAATCAAAATGGCGCCGTATAACACGCGAAGGAAACAGCGTCGCACAAGGAGAAACGGGCGCGTACAGAGGAGAAGAAAAATGAAACGACGTCGCACTGAAGAAACAGAAACGGCATCGCATCAACGAAAACGCTCGCGCGTTGGGCGAGGCGAGGGCTCGCTCGCCCTCGCGAGGCGCGGCGTCGCCCTAACGACGGCGAGCTTTCATTTGAGCTCGCCCCCGCGAGGGTGATGCGTCGCCCCAGCGACGGCGATGCGTCCTATTCTTTTTTTTTCCACATTAATAAAACTGAATATTTCCAAAAATCATATCTCTTGATCCTGAATTCCAAATTTAACAAACTTGGTCTCTATAGAAAGCTTAAAGGAAGCTCTACAACTTCCACGAAGGACATAAAAATCAATTTGACTCCTAAGGGAGTCCATTTTCCGGTCAAAGATGCTGTCCTCTAATATTTATGCTAAAATCATAACAGAAACTTGTAAAAATCATAACTTATTATTCCTTAATCGAAAAATTCT
>JANIHY010000001.1:1424733-1436092 GCA_027479065.1 Erythroxylum brevipes
ATGTCTATTGTCAATGTAATATAAATTTTATTAATTTCCTTCAACATTATCCCTTTGGTAAAAATTATAAACCACATCTAATACCATAACCCCAAAAAATGAGATTACCTTCAAATTTTAAGTTTGAAAAGACCGCAGATTAACACAATGTTTAAAATCATCATTATCATCGCTTAGTTTGTTAAAATTACCATATACTTTATATTAACAGAAAATGGTGTTAAAATCCTCGAGAATGATCTAAAGAAGGGAGGTGCTTTGTTTAATGATTAATAGATACGACCATATTTGCTTTTTAATAAAAGAATTGTTTGAGGCATTGACAAATGTTCTCTAGGAGCTGTGATTAGAAAGAAGACAATTGCTTACATATGAATGTGTTGGTTTAATATAGATAAGACTAATATTGTAATTTAGTTAGGATCTTAAGCTACTAATATGTGGTCGTCATGGTGGTGAGTAATATTATAAAATAACTACTAATTTTGGAATACCAAAGAAATGTAAGGATGCATATTGAAGGCTATACTTTTGGTTTTAAGAAGACATATTAATGTATGATTCAAAGAAGACAACAAGTCCCTAGATACTTGTTATTTTGAGGGGTTCTTGTATCCCCTAATGTTTTAATGAGGATCATATTTTGAGGGGTTTGTGATATACTAATGTTGATCGTAATAAACAAGATCAAATAAATTAAACAGTTAAATAGTCGACATAGTTATACCTATTTCATTTTTCATAAATTCATAGCATTATATTATTTTCAACAATATATAACTTTAGTTCATAATTGGTTAAATAAGAAGATAAAGGCTTTAAAACCTTATAAAGGATAAAAGCATCTACTTGATCAATTTAAGATGTCGAGTGATAAAAAAGTATAAATACATAGTTGACTATTCTACAAACTCATTACTAAAATGGTCTTGCAGAGAAGACAAAAAAAAAAATGCTTGGAATAGTTAGGTATAAATTACCTATCACTGATTAAGATGATGAATTATCGATGATCAAATATGTACTTAAAGAAAGTGAGACTTCAAAAACTAACAGGTAATTTTAAAGTGTTAAAGATGACAGAAATTGAGTCAATTTTGGATTATTGTACAAGAGTGAAGCAATTTCATATGCAATTTATCTTTTAAATCATAGTCCTATAAAGAGCTTGAAAGATGTTACTCTATAAAAGGCAAACTAAGGTTAATACTATGACATGCCAAGAGGGCCTAATTAACCCAATAAGTATCAATACAAATACCAATAAACATTCATACATGTCACATTATCTATAACATTCATACTCCACAAAGATCCAATCATAATCATCAAAGTCGATGTAATGTTGTATTCCATCAAATTCCCATAGAACATATTCAATAAACTCTAACTATAAACATTTACCAATCTTAACTATAATTAGAGTTAAAAATGACAACTCAATCTAATGTAGCATATAAAAATTTGAGTCAATAAATATAAAGGTATGAACAATTTATCATTTATTAAGTCGTATATTAACAAAGTAACATAATGCACACAAATGACAAATTCAAAATTATTGAAGGAGATTGAACTCCCAATCCCTTTAGAACTTAACATTGAAATTTTAAACAACAATGTTCGATTTTAATTTTATTAAATAATCACAGTTACTGTATCATGCATCAGTATATAATATTTGTGATAAAAAGTCATTATACTAAACAATCAATACAAATTATCAATTACTATACAATCAACCGTAAATATTGTACCAAAGTTAAAATTCAAAATTTAAGACATAATCAATATTCTAGTTCCAAACAATATGATATAGAATGTTAGTAATTATATAAAGTTAAAAACATGATAATATCATTATTTTAATTAATTAGTTTCATAAATTATGTTTTAATTAGTTTTAGAAATTAATTAGTTTCAGAAAGCCCTTAAATTGATTTCTTATTTTGTAAGAGTAAACAATTAACTAAAAAACAATTAGAAAAAAAGAAAAAAATCAACCCAACATTGTGTAGATCATCGGAGAAAGGAGGGGTGGAGAACAAGACACTACCATCTGTTTGGAGCGTCGGAGAAGACAACACCAGCGACGCACCAGGTCGACGGTGACAACTCACTCTAGACGACGGCAATGGCAGGCGAGAGGCGACGGATGGAGGAGGAAAAAGACGAGGGAGGCGTAGGCGCAGGCGTTGGGTGGGAGGGAAAAGAAAGGGTCTGGGGTTGGTTTTAATAATAACCAAAACGACGGTCTGGGGTTGGTTTTAATAATAACCAAAACAACGTCGTTTTGGTTATCATTTAAACATTAAATAACCCAAAACGATGTCATTTTAGTAATTATTTAAACGTCTAACTGATTATCCATATGGCGTCGTTTTGTTTACGTCGTATTGTTCAACCTCAAATGTTAAAAACATCAACAAAACGATGTCGTATGGTTGAAGAATTACGCGACGTCGTTTTGTTTATCAATTCAACGTCTACAACTTTCACAAAACGACGTCGTATGGTTCCAAACCTATACGACGTCTTTTTGGTTATTTCAATCCTACAACCTAATGGCGTCGTTTTATTATAGTTAGAATCCGACGATTTAAACGAAATTTTACTGACATATTTACCAACGGAAATATCTGTCGGTAAACCTTCTCTCCTGATTTTCGTGACGGAATCTATTATCGTCGCCAAAGTTATATTTCCCAAGTAATATTACCGTCGCCAATTTACATTTTTCTTGTAGTGGTTATCATCAAAATCGTTAATAATAAACCTTGAGCTAACAAAATTTGTCCTAGAATGGTCTGCTCGATCTCTTGGAACCATGACATTGTTATTGATTCTTACCTGTATTGTACATTAGATAATGTTATTAAACTGCTGTATTAAACACGTTACATTCAAGCTTCATCTGAATGATCGAATGTCTGCCTTAAACGAAGCAAGCATACAAAAGCTTCAGCAATCAGGCCTAGTTAATTACCGTGTTCACTTCCATATTTTTTTTCACAGCTTCTGGAGCATGATCTGAAGCCCATGTTGTGGGCACATTCCTACAAAGGCGACCGGTGAGTGGAGATAAGATGGTGAAAGAGTAAACCTGTAGCGCTGCAGAATCATTGCTAGAGCAATCTTTGTTTCAGAAATTGCAAAATTCATGCCTACACAAGATCGAGGTCCCAAACCAAATGGCAGAAATGCAGAGGCATTGTTGTTAGAAGCTTTAGCTACTCCTCCTTCAAACCTCTCTGGCCTAAAATGGTGGACATCATCTCCCCAGATCTGAGGATCAGAGTGCAGTGCTAGAATTGGAATAAGGATTTCTATATTAGCTGGAACTATTAGCTTTCCTAATCTCGATCCCTTCTGGACTTCCCGTAAAGTAAACGTAGCTGGTGGATATAGTCTGAGAGATTCATGGATAGTCATGTTCATCTACAAGCCACAAGGTAGAGATTTTAGAGTGAATCATAAATGACATAGAATTCATTGTACACGGGATTTTCCTTACAGTCTTCAATCTTGCAATTCCTTCAGGGTTTGGAACTTCTCTGCCAAATTGTTCGAGGACCTCCTCCCTCACTTTTTCCTGCCAATCTGTGTTAATTGCCAGAAGAAAGATCGTCCAGGTGAGTGCACAAGAGGTTGTCTCCTGTCCTCCAACATAGAAGGTCTTGCACTCATCAATCAACTCATCTAATGTTATTTGCTTGGCATTGTCAGATTCATGATATAACTTCATAAGCTGTCCGAGGAAGTCATCTCCATAGAAACCTGCTTGTCCCCTCCTTGCCTCCTCCTCTCTTTTCTTCACCAGCTCTATGATGCATTTCCTTAGCTCTTCTGTATGTTTGTCCGATTCAGTATCATCAGTTGTTCTGAAAATTTTTCTGTAACAGTAACATCATATCAGCTTAGAAGTTAGAATGTACATGTTTTGAGCAAGAAGAGACAGATTAGACAGAAAGCTCACATAATTCCAGGAAGTTTACTTCCATTAGGATTTCTTCCAATAATCATAACCATTTTCGTCAGCATATTGAATATTTTTTGTCCTTCCAAGTAGCTGCTTCCAAAAGCTGTCCTGGAAATTGTTTCCGACGTAAGAACTTTGAACTCCTGGAACACTTCTATGTCCTTTCCTTCATGCTCTTCCCATCTTTTAAGCATCGTCTCAATGCTTGTAATCATTGCTGGAATCATAATCTGCCAAGAAGATTATCACATGTCAGTAAGTAGCTCCTGCAAAAACGGATTAAACAATATCAACCCAAACCATGGACTGAAATATAAATTACTCTCAAGCTGTTTCCATTAAAAGCATGATTGGCCAGTTTACGTAGCTTAACCCATTTTGTTCCGTTGGTCACCGCCATTCCATCACCAAAAAGATTCTTTACGTGAGATGGGAGCTCTGGCTTTGGATATGTTCCATCTTTATTGTTCATTATCTCTTTAATCAGGTCAGGTTCAGTGACAGTGAATTCTGGTATGAAACCTTTCCACAAAACAAAGTTCTTCCCTACACCAATTTTAGGCAGATAACATCAATATATCAGAACTTCAAAATTTGTAATAGCAGTAGATGGTAAATTTAGCAGTTTAAGTACCATATAGCCTGGTCCACTGATAAGTGTGAGGAAGAACTCTGGGAAATATCCGATGAGATAATTCCATTGGATTACTGTTCATCTTCTTCTTCATGCTGTCCATTTCCTTGACATTTCCATGCAAGAATTTATAGGAAGGACCTTTTACTCCTTGTGACCTCAGAACTGATTGTATCTGAAGTGGCTTCCACCAGACTTTGTTGATGTACCTGACGAGTGCTGCAATGGAAAATATGCATACAAAGGTTGAAACGTAGATCATTAGAGCTTCTGTTGCCATTGGAGCCAGCTTTACTTAGAGAGGAAATGAGAGAGTATTTGGCAATATATAATGAGATGAAACATCAGATGCCGGCAGCAAGCAGGTGGATTGGAACTGAATCTGCATTGTTTATGTCATCGGACAGAAAAGAGACAGCACAAATTTGTCATGGAGCTGATATAAGGAACTATTACTTGACAGCTTTTGTTCAGGTGTAATCACATTTTTACAAGGTAGTAAGCTTTACAAGGTAGGTTGATAAATAACGAGTAAAATATACGGATGTTACCTTCACTTACGTGAAAACTTTATCATATAAATTTAACCTCATAAATTACAGAATTTTAGTATCTAATAATTTTTCACAATAACATAAGTTTTCGATTCTTTCTATAATCTCCGATAATCTTCAATAAGATATTCTTAAATTTTGTTTTCTCTTTCTTGGCCTTATTTTCCATATTTTGTCTTATGGGGAGATACATGAAAATTTTAATAGATAGAGAGAGAGAGGAAGTAATTATCAATTAAAATTCAAACGACGTTTCTTTTCATTATTCTTATTTTTTTTAAGTTCCATTAACGTAAATACATCACATAGTTTATTTTAATTAAACTTAATATCTCTTATTCAAATAACTAATGGGATTTAATATACTTAAATGATTAAACCAAAATATATGGGCCACATAATGAAATTATCTAACAATCTCCTACTTGGCCTATATAACTTAATCATGGTTTAATAATATAACATAATATGCATATAATAAAACTTAAATCCCCTTTATTTTCTTTAGACGCAACATTAATCATAATTAAGTAAAAAACTAGAAAGGATCATAACATTTGTACATCTTTTAATGTGACATACTTTCTTCTATGTATCACAAAACTAGTTCATAACTTAATATGATCTATTATAAGATATATCTTAATGGTTCAACAACAATTTCTTTGTAAATGACAAATCTTGTTAACATTAACATAACCATTCATGTATACATACTAACTATAAATGAGTTCAGAGTGTCAAATACATAAAATACATAAATAATAACATGTTCAATCATGGTACCGAATGATGCACATTATCTTTCGACATGTTTTATGTTCAATTGACACTCTTTGTTTCTGAACTTCTTCTTTAACGACAAAGTATTTGATTTCCATAAGTTTAGCACCTTTTGAATACTTGTCAGTTTTTGAAAAGAAGACTATTGTAGAATTACCACAATAAATTTTTAGCAGGTTGACAATACTGTCGATAATTTCAAGTCCTAAAATAAAGTTTCGCAGTCATAAACCATGAATCGTGGCCTCAAAGCATGCCACAAACTTAGCTTCCATAATAGATGCAACAATGACAAACTATTTCGCACTCTTTCACGAGATTGCTCCTCCAACTATAAGAAACAGATAGACAAATGTTGATTTTCTTGTGTCAACACATTTGGCATAGATTTTCTCTTGTCAACACATCCAACATATTCTAAATCTGAATATCCAATCACTTCAAGATAATCGAATCTTTTATAAGTGAGCATATGATCTTTTGTTCCTTATAAATATCTTAAAACTTTTTTTGCAGCTTTCCAATATTCCAATCCAGGGCTACTCTGGTATCTACCTAGTATTCCAATAGCAAAACTGATGTCTGGCCTAGTACAGGTTTGAGCATACATTAAACTCACAAAAATAGATGCATAAGGAATTCTTTCCATTTTTGTGCATTCCAATTCATTCTTTGGGCATTGCTTAAGACTAAATTTGTCTCCTTTTTGAATTGAAACAAGACTTGCAGAGCATTTGTCCATATTAAATCTCTCTAAAATCTTTTTGATATATGCTTTCTGAGATAGCCCTAGCATTCCTTGTGATCGATTATGAAATATTTCAATTCCTATTACATAAGATGCCTCACTCATATCTTTCATTTCGAAATTTTTAGAGAAAAACGTTTTAGTCTCATGTAACAATCCAAGATTATTAGCAGCAAGTAAGATATCACCAACATATAGGACTAGAAATATGAATTTGCTTCCACTAATCTTCAGATATATACAATGATCAACATAGTTTTCTTTAAAACCAAAAGAAGTAATGGTATCATTAAATTTGAGATACCATTGTCGGGAGGCTTGCTTAAGTCCATATATTGATTTCTTAAATTTACACACAACGTTTTGTTTTCCTTCAACTAGGAAACCCTCAGGTTGATCCATATAAATTTCTTCCTCTAAATTCTCATTCAGAAAGGCAGTTTTCACATCCATCTGATAGAGCTCTAAATCATAATGAGCTACAATTACCATAATAATTCTAAATGAATCCTTTATAGAAACAGGAGAAAATGTCTCATTATAATCAATACCATCCATTTGAGTATAACCTTTGGCAACAAGTCTAGCTATATATCTCTCAATATTACTATTAGAGTCACGTTTGGTCTTAAGACCCATTCATGTCCGACTCTTTTACAACCTTCTGGTAATTCAACAAGATCCTAAACTTGATTTTCATCTATAGATTTTAACTCTTCTTTCATAGCGTCTAACCATCTATTAGAATTTTCATTTTCAATGGTTTTTGAAAATGAAACTGAATCATTATCAATACTGAAATCACCTTTTAATTCTTGTAAATAAACTATATAATCATTTGAAATTGCAATAGGTTCATTAAAGATGACTTCATTATTTGGAGCTTGGTCATACATTTGTAGTTCTTGATCATGCATTTGTTGTTCTTTTAAGTTTTTAAAATTTTCAACAACTTTAGGAACAAACGCTTGAGAAGAAGTTATAGGCAAGAAAACTTGCGCTTTTACTTCTTGAATATTCACTTATGAACTCCTACTAATTTCTCCAATTTCGATAAATCTAGTAGTTCTAGTTTCAACAATTATTGTACTATGATTAGGACAATAAAATACATACCCTTTAGACTTTTCTAGATAACCAATGAAAAAATCACTGGTTGTTTTGAATCCAATTTCCTTTCATATGGATTTTATATTCGTACTTCTGTCGGATAACCCCAAAAATGTAGGTGTCTTAAACTACATTTTTGTACACAATTGTACACAATTCAAACGGTGTCTTTGGAACTACTTTATTAGGAACCCTATTTAATAAATACATGGCAATTTTTAATGCATACATCCACAGTAATGATGGTAGAGAACAATGACTCATTAGACTCTTAACCATATCCATTAAAATATGATTGCGTCTTTCTGCTACACCATTTTGTTGTGGTGTACCAGGCATTATGTATTCAGCAAATATACCACGCTTTTCAAGAAATTTAGCAAATGGGCTAGGACATTATCCATTTTTACTATATCTTCTATAATATTCACCACCTCTATCAGATCGGACAATTTTTGTTTTTCTATCTAATTGCCTTTTTACCTCATTTATAAATACTTCTAAAGCATTTATTGATTGAGATTTTTCATGAAGGAAATAATTATATGCATAAAGTGAAAAATCATCAATGAAAGTGATGAAAAACTTTTCTCCATTAAATAATGGAGCATCAAAATTCCCACATATATCAGTGTGTATAATTTCAAGGAGTTGTGTACTTCTTGTGGCTTCTTTCTTAATTATGTGTTTTGTATGTTTTTCCTTAATACAATTCACACAAATTTCAAGATCAGTAAAATCTAATTCTGGAAGAATTTCATTCTTTATCAATATGGTCATTCTATCTTTCGATATATGACCCAAACATTTATGCCACAAGTAAGCTTAAGTTTCATTTATGAAACTTCTTTTAGTATCAACATTATGATGCAAGGTCAATAGGGTTTCAGTAAAAAGGTTATCAATTTTTAATTTGTACAAACCATCACAAAGTATACCAAAACCAATAAGGCAATTATGTTTGAACAAACTAAAACTTCCATTACCAAATTTGAAGGAATATCCAATAGTATCAAGTTCTGACAAAGAAACTAAGTTTCGAGAAATTGTAGGAACATAAAAGGGTTTTGAAAAGATCTAAATGATGTCTTGTGTCTAAAATCAAACAGTAAATTCCAATGGCTTCAACTGTAGCTTTGACTCGATTTCCCATGAAGACAAATCTTTCATTTGGGTTTATGGTTTGAATCGTAAGGAATCCCTGAATCGTATTAGTAACATGAGTGATACATCCAGAATCAATCCACCAAGTATTATAAGGAACTTCTACTAAATTAGATTCGAAATATACTAAAGCACTAAGTTTACCTTTCTTTTCGAACCATGCCTTATGTTTCAGACAATCCTTCTAATAATGTCCAACTTTTTTACAGAAATGACATCTATCGTTCCTTGGTTCCTTGAAGTTGATGCATTACCTTTATGTAATACATCATTTCCCTTTATCTTCTCCGTTTTGAACTTCTTTCTAGCTCCTTGATTACCCGCGAGATTAATTGAGTGAATTCTTTGTTTCTTAAGCCTTACTTCCTGAATAAGCATACTTTGTAGTTCATTTACATTCCATTTGCCTTTAATAGTATTATAACTAATTTGGAATGGACCATATTCAAGAGGTAAGGAATTAATAATAAATTGCACATTGTATTTATCATTTCAGTAACATGCTAATGCACAGTACGAGAACTATCAAACTTTATAGTGGTCAACATACCCATTAAGGTTCCAACAAGAGACTTATCAGCAGAATCAGATTGAGAAATATCTTCAACAAGCTTAAGATACTCTTTAGCATTTTCAGTATTGGGAATTGTAGCCTTAATGTTGCTAGCCACAATCATTCGCATAAACATTAAACTGAGTCTATTTGATTTTTCCCAACATTCATGAAAAGATTGTTCTTCAGCACTACTATTATCAGTAAGTGCAACGGGCTTATCAGTTCGGAGTGCCAAGTCAAGACCTAAGATTCCTAGGTTGACCTAAACTTGTTCAAACCATTCATTAATTTTGAATCATAATTTAAACATGCAATTAAAATTAAATAATAAATATATCAACGATAAACATATAGTGTGGTTTTCCTTAGGGTAAAACAAAAATATATTAAACACATAAATTGATGCTTAGAAATATTTACATAATTGATAATCATGCATACTCTGATTAGATATATTAGTTATCTTTGGATATACTAAATATATCTAATAAAGTATACTAATTAATTACGATTATACTCATTAATATAAAATTAACTAATCAACCTTTAGGTGATTCTTAAATATTTTAGTATCAATGAATTTTAGTATACCCATTAAATATATCATTATGTCATTGCAATCATAAGCATCATAGTATCATGGGTAACTATATATCTATTTTAATTTGATATTTATAAAACTTTCTAATTTGGCCACGATGACTAACAAATTATTCATCATATAAATTTCAAATTAAATAAATGATAATTGAAGTCATATTGAAACTAATTCTTGTTTATATGCATAAGTACTTTATTACATTAACAATCATTAATATATGATGCTAAAATTATGTATCAAATTTTACAATTAAAACCCATGGCATTTAACGAAACAAGAGGCTTAAGAGAAATCAAAGCAAGTAATTCATCCAAAGATGCTAATTCATCACGCAACTAATAAAAGTAAACATAAAGGTATTAATGTAGCATTAAAGAGACATGATAAAAGAAATAAGTGAAATACATTGATGGCACAGGAGAGAATGCACAGAGAAACACAATCAATGGGAGAGAGAACATTTCATGTCCATTAATGGAAAAACCATCCTTAACGGAAAAAACATATTTAATGAATGCAATTAATGGCTTTGTTAAAGAGAGAAGACGATATTGTTTCCTTTTAAAACCAAAACATGTCGTAATTAGTAAGGAAATCACTATAAAATATCTTCTTGATCATGTATATTATGTATATAGTTATATCATAATAACTCTTGATTTAATATCTTGAATAGAAAATTATTAATTATCAAAACCATTCTCTAATACCTATGTAATCTTTCTTACAGGAAAACTTTATCATGTAAATTTAAACACATAAATTGCAGGATCTTAGAATTTAATAATTTTTCACAATAACGTAAGTCCGATGCTTTTTGAATAGATAATCTCCAATAATCTTCAATAAGATATTCTTATATTTTGTTTTCTCTCTCCCGACCTTTGTTTTGTTATTTTCCATATTTTGTCTAACGGAGAGATATACGAAAAACTTAATAGTTAGAGAGAGAGGAAGAAGTTATCAGTTTAAAATTCAAACGACACCTCTTTTCATTATCCTTATTTTTTAACGTTTCATTAACGTAAATACATCACATTATTTATTTTAATTAAACTTAATATCTCTTATTCAAATAACTAATGAGATTTAATATACTTAAATGATAAAGACAAAATATATAGGCCACATAATGAAATTATCTAACAATGGAATGTTATTACCTTTTAATAATTTATTAAATATATTATAATTATAATTTTATATTAATATTAAAAAAATATATATCAT
>JANIHY010000001.1:1436192-1447866 GCA_027479065.1 Erythroxylum brevipes
TTCGGATGAGTTTCTGCGACTCACACGCCGCGGCATGTTCTTGAGCAAGCCGCGGCGTGCAAGGAAGGCGGCACACGGATTCCAGCCTGTAATTCAAGTTAAACATCGTTTTGAAAAAAATTTAATGACACGACGTTATTTTGGCCCGCTAATTCTAATTCCGGCCTACGGTTCAAGCCGACATGTATTTAGGATCACAGGCCTCATCTGCCCATCGTACCTATGGACAAGATGTTATTTTCAATTCAAAACTTATAAAAAAGCTGGACAGTCTCCGAGGTCAATAAGTCAAGCAAATGGTTCCAGGCAATCTAAGAGATTGCGAATCATTTTCTATGTTTAAAAGAAAGTTGAAGACCTCAAAGATTTTGGCTTTGATTGGCTAGCTATGAAACTTCAAAATCACCTGGTTGCTTTTGGCTTTGATTGGTCACTTATTTTTGGTGCAATTTGTTGGTTCTTTTGATCATGGAGAACTATGACTCTCTTTGATTAACACTTTTCTTGGCCGATTTCTCCTACTTATTATGTCCTGGATTATGTTCATTAGATTTACAAGACTTCAGTCTGGCAAGGTAAAGCTAATTTTGGCAAAACACCTTGGTGTGAGCAACTTATTAATTAGTGTAAACCTCCTCATGATTGGGTGTCGTTGAACACTAATGGGGCATTCAAAAGCTTGTCATCTTCTGCCATAGCAAATGGTCTTATTTGTGATAATTCAAGAGCTTAACTTGGAAGTTTTGTGTAGAATATTAGCTGGTGCTCTGCTGTATCTACTAAACTCTGGGGAGTTTTTTTCGATCTCATGCTTGTTTGGGATCTTGGGTATCGTCAAGTTGAATTAGAAATAGATTCTCTAGTGATAATCAATATCATGTCCGCCTCAGCTCAATTAGCAATGTCTCACAATCCTCTAGTCATGGGTATCAAAGAGTTAATTGCTCGACATTAGGTAATTTTACCTAGTCATACTTAGAGGGAGGAAAGCCAATATGGCGATTGGCTCGCCAACTTATTTATTTATTCTAGTTAAAGGATACTATTAAAACCTTGATTTTACATCGATTGTGAGATCGAATAGGTTTTATTGAATTTAATCGTGCATGGTTATTTAATTATTTCCTGAATTTATTAGTTTATTATAGTTTTGGGTTTTATTGCATAGATGTATATGTTTAATAATCCTAAATAATCTACTGCCAATTAAAACAATGAATCTGTAATTGTTTGTTGATTTTTAATAAGAGGCAATCAACATAATTTTATTTTCTCGTTAAAAAGTTTAATCTATATTGTGGAATTAATTAATCTAATTGCAATAAACTATTTGTTGACGTAGTTATAATTGGGTTTTCCTAGATGTTAAGGCTGTGGAAACGTTAAATCCTACAAGCTACCTTTGTGGTTATTTTTCGATTAGGGAGTAATTATTCGATCTGTTCGTGATTATCGTACAAGGTAAAGAAAGATTAGTTATTATCTGTTCTTAATAACTAAAACCAATTTATTCATGAATATGTTAAATTACTTTTGCATCAATGATCAATTGCATGAATCAAGGTGGAAATAAATTCTTTTAACTAGAAGTTTGTTTTATTGAATTTCAATTCAATTCATTTTGTTATTTTTAATATTGTGTTTTAACAAAATTTTCAAACCCCCTTATTTCTTTACTTAATTGTTTAAAAGAGATAAACCACCATTCTCTGAGGAGACGACCTTACTCCACTGTGCTACATTAATATTCTGAGTAGATTAATTATTTTTGGTTGATTTAACTCTCACCAATTATCATTAAACATTGTTTGAGAAAATCCTTTGTTGAGGTTAAAACGAGACGGACTATTGGTGTGAAATTCTTTCATGGGTAGTAAGGACGTGGGATAGTGTTAAGGGTTGAATAGTGTCGACTCACTAAAGCCTTGTATAAAACTATTGTCATTAGTGAAAGAATTAAGCAGAGTGAGCGCCCCGCAGATGTAAGCAAAGTATGTCGAATTGCGTTAATAAATTTTGATATTGATTTGTTATTTCCCTTTTGATTGTTTAATTTTTCTGATTTTTTATTGTGTTAGAAATGATTGTGGCAAAATTTGAAAGTTTGCGAAATTACTACACCTCTATAGTTTTTTTAATAAAAAATTATCCAATCGTCTTAATTTGTCCCCCTTGGGACACCAAGGTGTCAAAAAGCAAGACTAATAGTTACGAAGATATCTTAAAATCTCCCCCTGAATTTAACAGTCATCAAAAACAATCTGATCTCTCCCCCTTGGAATAAAACAATACCAAAACGAAGAATGTCTTCAATCCGATCAATCTCAACGAATGAAAAAGCATAAAAGTCAGTAGTAGGTGCAGCAGAAAACTCATAAGCATGTAGTGCAAAAGTAAAAAGTCAAGATGACAATTTACTATCAATTAATATAGATGTCAACATATCATTGCTCACTTCAATTCCATCTTCATAAGACTGATAAAATTCATAAACCACATAATCAAGCTTAGCCTTATGTCACATCAATCAACTTAACCTTAGAAAACCCATAAATAAAAACTCAGAAAGCTTAAGTGATAACTTCTTCAAACCTCCTTTTTTGTTTTGTTTTTTTATTTTTATTTTTTAATAAATAACATTAAACTATACTTCAAAAATGTAAAACACACAGTCCATGTGTCCCTTGAAAAAAATCGAACTTGAGCTTATTCCTCGTCATATTATCTTGGTCGTTGACTATCTGATTGATTTCTTTATCTAAAGTAACTGACTTGTCCTCAATCTGAATAGTTTCTTCAAAATCAGTAATTAACTGTGAACCTAAACAATTTCTTATTTTTGCTTCACTACATCTTTGTGTTTATACTTGACCTTTTTTAACCCAAGAGTGATTTGACAACATGGGTTGATGCTGGAAATTTAATTAAGAGTGTCTAGATTTTCAATTTTAACCCCTTTGAGACATCATTTGTAACAATTTGTAATATTTCGATCTTATGTGTCCGATTACTCCACAAAAGTGACATGTAGGTATGAACCTTTGATTTTCCTTTGAGATTTCTCCTTGAACAGATCTAGTCTCACCAATTTTCTCATCATTCGACTTGGAACATTCACCTCTATAACCAATGCCTTTAAGATCTCCTTTAGTTTTACCAATTTTTAATAACTTTTCTAGTTTTTCGATACCTCCATTTAACATTCTTATTTCCTTTTTCATGTTTACCAACTTCAACGTTATTTCATTAAGCTCGTCTATTGTAGATAACAACTTCTTCTCAAGGTCTTGAATGGTGTTCTTCATGATAGAGTTTTTTTCCTTCAACTTCTCATTTTTCTTACATATTTAGACCCATTTAGTATACATTAACTCATAGGTTTCATAAATGCCTTCCTTTTTCTCATCTAAAGTACTGTCATCACTGTTATAATAAGATATTGAGCTTTGAGCTTATTTGTCTGCCTTTTTCCTAGAATTTTCTGATGTACTCACGTTTTCATCGTCGATTACTTCCTTCTTGGTTGTTGTAAAGCAAATAACTAGACTTTTGCTGTATAAAACAACTAATGCAGCATTATTTACAGTTTTTTCTTCACTACCATACTCACTTCCAAATTCATTCTCACTCTAAAGCTTGTATAGGACTTCCCTTTTCTTTTCTTCGAGGTGTTAGCACATTCCACTAACATATATGCAAAGCCTTGACACTCATGGCATTAAATTTTCTTCACCTTTCTTTCACCCTTTTGAGTTTTCCCTTGTTGTTTGAAATTTCTGTTTGATGAGCTCCCTTCTCTTATAGCCATAATTACGAAACAAGGATCTGCACCGACTTGATGTACTAAGTTCTAATTCGGTGACCCGCTTTGATATCAATTGAAAAAATCATTGTATTAGTTTTGTAAAAATCTTTGATTTACCACAGTCGTTTCTAGCAAAATCAAAAACCAAAAAAATTAAACACATAAATATAAATCAACACCAAAATTTGGTAACGCAGTTTGGCACACCTTGCTTATGTCTGCGAAGCCCTCACTCAGCTTAATTCTTTCACTAATGAAAATAGTTCTATACAAGGCTTTACTAAGCCGACACCACTCAACCCTTAACACTATCTCTCGTCCTCACAACTCTTGAAAGAATTTCACACCCAATAATACGATTGCCTCGTACTAACCTCAACAGAGAATTTTCACAAACAATATTTAATAAAAATGAAATAAAATAAACAACTTAAGTGATTAAACAAAGTTCAACATAAATGAAAACATTTGAGATAAAAAAACAACTACCCTAAATATGCCACTTCATCAACGAAAGAATGAGAAGTTGTCAACCAAGAAATCTGCCATGAATCTTCGATATAGTAACTAAAACATCCCACGCACAACAATCACAAAATGTCTCAAATCAACAAACGTTTCATCACTGAAACATTAACCCAATAGAGTTGCAACAACCATGACAACTGAATTTTTTTGCACCAAACCAACAACAAAGATAACAGCAATAAAGTCACGAAAACTTTTAAAATCTTCGCACACCAATACTAAAATGATAACCACAAAATTACGTAATCCTTTAACAAAAAAATTTAGCAATACCCATAAAAACCAGCTGCTTAATTGCTCTTAATGGATGTTCAAAATAGAGGAAAATATAGATGCCAAAATCACCCAAAATCAACAATCACACAACCCTCTATTGATTTTTCAAAAACAAAAGAATACATAGCTATTGAACAAACACATAATATCCACGAAAACCCCCTTCACGTTTTCGACAATCATCAAATAGAACATTAATGGAACATCCCCGTACACAAGAACAAAGACTTACATTGCATAAAGAAAATCAAGTGAAAGATAGCCACTAACCCAACTTACACAGCAATCATCTCCTATATAGCAATGATGTATTTACGACAATAATAAAAAAAAGGAACCTTAACAGTCCACCACCGTAGGCACATTCAAGAAGAAGGTTCTCACATCTTGTAAGAAGTCTTCACATAGTAGAATTCTTCATTCATCACACCTTTTAGTCACGTAATGCACATCCACATCCTTTACAAGATTAGGTCTTTATTTAAGTTAAACTCATTGTATCTTCTACTTTATCTTGATTTGAATTTAAAGTTTTTCATTATCTTGGAGATCTAATTATCAAAAATATCAAAATTAAATAATAAAATATATACCATATATCTTAAAAAATTTCTTTCCTTTTAAGAATTAAACCGTTAATTAAAAGAAATAAATCCAATTTAAATTTTGAAATATTACATAGTTATCTTCAAAATCATTAATAATAAACTTTGAGTTAAAAAAATTTGTTCTAGATGTTAGAGAATATATAAAACCAATTAAGTTAGCCTCACACAATAGCTTAAGTTATTGTGATGAAATGATCACTTAACATGATATCAGAGCCTCTATGATCAAATGCTCATGAGTTCGAATCTTACCACCCACCTATTCTAATTAAATTAAGCACAAAATAAAGTAGGCCTGTGTAATTTTCAAGCTCAAAGGGCTTTTACTTTAGGAGGTGTGTTCGAGAATATATAAAACCAATGAAGATACCTTGGATCCATGACATTATTATTGATTCTTACCTGTATACAGACATGATTGTAAATTAGATAATGTTATTACACTGCTGTATTAAACATGTTACATTCATGCTTCATCTGAATGATCGAATGTCTCCCTTGAACGAATTAAGCAAGCATACAAAAGCTTCAGCAATCAGGCCTAGTTAATTGCTGTGTTCACTTCCCTTTTTTTTTTTTCACAGCCTCCGGAGCATGATCTGAAGCCCATGTTGAGGGCACATTCCTACAAGGGCGACCGGTGAGTGGAGATAAGATGGAGAAAGAGTAAACCTGTAGCGTTGAAGAATCATTGCTAGAACAATCTTTATTTCAGAAATTGCAAAATTCATGCCTACACAAGATCGAGGTCCCAAACCAAATGGCAGAAATGCAGAGGCGTTGTTGTTAGCAGCTTTAGCTACTCCTCCTTCAAACCTCTCTGGCCTAAAATGGTGGACATCATCTCCCCAGATTTGAGGATCAGAGTGCAGTGCTAGTACTGGAACAAGGATTTGTATATTAGCTGGAACTATTAGCTTTCCTAATCTCGATCCCTTCTGGACTTCTCGTAGAGTAAACGTAACTGGTGGATATAGTCTGAGAGATTCTTGGATAGTCATGTTCATCTACAAGCCATGCACAAGGTAGAGATTTTAGAGTGAATCATAAATGATATAGAATTCATTGTACAAGGGATTTTCCTTACAGTCTTCAATCTTGCAATTCCTTCAGGGATTGGAACTTCTCTGCCAAATTGTTCTAGGACCTCCTCCCTCACTTTTTCCTGCCAATCTGTGTTAATTGCCAGAAGAAAGATCGTCCAGGTGAGTGCATAAGAGGTTGTCTCCTGTCCTGCAGTATAGAAGGTCTTGCACTCATCAATCAACTCATCTAATGTTATTTGCTTGGCGTTGTCAGATTCATGATATAACTTCATAAGCTGTCCGAGGAAGTCATCTCCATAGAAACCTGCTTGGCCCCTCCTTGCCTCCTCCTCTCTTTTCTTCACCAGCTCTATGATGCATTTTCTTAGTCCTTGGGTATATTTGTCCGATTCAGTATCATCTGTTGTTCTGAAAATTTTTCTGCAACAGTAACATCGTGTCAGCTTTGAAGTTAGATTGTATACGTTTGAGCAAGAAGAGACAGATAGAGACAGAAAGCTCACATAATTGTAGGAAGTTTACTTCCATTAGGATTTCTTCCAATAATCATAACCATTTTCATCAGCATATCAAATATTTTCTGTCCTTCCAAGTAGCTGCTTCCAAAAGTTGTCCTGGAAATTATTTCCGATGTAAGAACTTTGAATTCCTGGAACACTTCTATCTCCTTTCCTTCATGCTCTTCCCATCTTTTAAGCATCGTCTCAATGCTTGTAAACATTGCTGGAATCATATTCTGCTAAGAAGATTATCACCTGTCAGTAAGTAGCTCCTGTTAGAGAATATAAAAAATCAATTGAGTTGGCCTCACACAACAGCTTAAACTATTGTGATGAAATGGTCATTTAACATGGTATCAGAGCCTCTATAACTAAATGGTCATGAGTTTGAATCCTACTACCCACCTATTCTAATTAAAATTAAGTACAAGATAAAGTAGGCATGTACAAGTTTCAAGCCCAAAGGGCTTTCACTTGAGAGGGTGTGTTAGGGAATATAAAAAATCAATTGAGTTGGCCTCACATAACAACTTAAGCTATTGTGATGAAATGGTCACTTAACAGCTCCTGCAAAAACGAATTAAGCAATAACAATATCGACCCAAACAATAGAAAATGAGATATAAATTACTCTCAAGCTGTTTCCATTAAAAGCATGATTGGCCAGTTTACGTAGCTTAACCCATTTTGTTCCACTGGTGATCCCTATTCCTTCACCAAAAAGCTTCTTTACATAAGATTGGGGTTCTGGCTTTGGAGATGTTCCATATTTATTGTTCATTATCTCTTTAATCAGGTCAGGTTCAGTGACAGTGAGTTCTGGTTTACAACCTTTCCACAAAACAAAGTTCTTCCCTACACCAATTTTAGGCAGATAACATCAATATGAGAAGAGGGCGGTGATCCGACTTGAGAAAAGGCAAATGAGAAACATGGGTGTTAGGATACTCCGTACACCACTCGGGAGAACCGAAGGCCCGGTCAAGACGGGCTCGGACCGGACCCCGCTTCCAAGTAAACCAAGGATCGAGAAAACCAAGGTCCTGGAGGTTGCACTGAGCCATGCAGTCACGGAAGTGCTGATTAATAATGGGTTGGGTGGATGAACCCCCGCGTTTATCGGCACTGTCCAGCTTAGCATTAAAATCCCCGCCCATAAGCCAAGGGACGGTGATATACGGAGCAAGGGTGGCCAGATAATACCAAAGATACTTTTGAAGCGCGTACGTAGGGCTCGCGTAGATGGCAGTGAACTCAAAGGTCCGATGGTCCCACTCAACCCGAGCATGAATAAATTGTCGATGCGCTAACTGGACACGAACGTCGGAGAAGCCTGTAGACTCGACCCGAAAGGAGCGGGGAAAGCCCAAAGACCGAATAACCCGCCCAGCACGATCGCCGCTAATACGAGACTCAACCAAGACCATTAAGCAGGGCTTGTAAAGACGAAGATAATTCCGCAAAATGGGCTTGAAGGTCCGACCTCCAGCCCCTTGGCAATTCCAGATAAAAACCGACATAGACACGAACGGGGGAAAGGAACTAACTCGACTCGGCCGGAGCCGGGACAACGGTCTCACTGGGAGCCGGGCTAGGAATGAGCACTGGAAGGGTTACAGGCTCCTCCATCGCAGTATCAGAAGGGGTGATAGCAGCCTCGATGATCGGCGAGACGGAACTTGGGTCGAGAGGTCGGGGGGGAGGGATAACGGTATGAAGAGGGGGAAGAGGCGATGTGTCCACGAGACCGGGGGGATCTGGAGGGGCCACGTCCATGGCCTCCGTGACCGGGGCCACGGGGAGAGACAGCGGCGAAACCGGATCCGGGGAAACTAAGGCCCCGTGGGACGGGAGGGAAATTGCCACATGGGACGGGAGGGGCTCGGGAGGGCGATGGGCCGAGGGCTGGATTTGGGGCGAGGGAGGGAGAGTTGTCAATGGGCTTGCTGAGGAGGGGGCCGGTGGGATGGTAGAGGAAGGTGGGCCGGAGGAGACTGTGCTGCCCAAGAATGGAGGCAATGGGCTGGGATCAGAGCATGCTGGGCTGGAGGAGGAAAGTTGGCCCGCAGAGGGGCCCAGCAGGCTGGGGAATGACGTCGTTCCCGTCATCCACGAGTGGTTTCTAGACCCTTCGCGTCTCAAACTCCTCGTTGGTCTAGCGTCCCTGCGGGACAACTGACGCAAAACTGGTGAGGGACTCTGGTCAGGAGAGGACGAGAAGGGGTTAGCGGGGGATCGAAGAGTTGGGACCGTTGGAGGGACACTCGTGGGTGTGTCAGACACCGCTGCAGTGGAGAGAGCGGCGTATCTCGAGCCACGAGAACCTGCGGGTAGCGCCTGGGACGGCCGGTCTCGACCAGAGCCAGTCGTAGGCGGAGGGGGCCGCCGGGTCCTACGTGCCACCTGCATCCAGGGGCCGTAACCGTCGGCCTGAGGAGGAGTGGGAGAGGGAGCGCCGGCGGAGTCAGCGACCGCTGGAGAAGGGGTGGCATCGGACGAGGGCGCAGCATCGGGCGTGGGCTCCGGTCGCTTGGGGCACTGGTCGAAGCCATGTCCGACCCGCCCACAGCTGAAACAAATTGTCGGGAGGCCCTCGTATGCAACCTGGATGAGCTCCCCATCCAGCTCCACAACCGACCGCAGAGGAACACTGAGATCCAGGGTGACAGCCACCCGCGCAAAACGGCCCTGGGAAGTGAGGAGCGTGGTCTCATCAATCTTCACTGTCTTCCCCACCAGATTACCTAGCGCGTGAAGGATAGAAGGATGGTAACGGGCGATAGGGAGTCCGGGGAATCGAACCCAGGCGACGACCTGGGTAACGCGTCTGGATGAGGGTCGAAACGCAGGTGACCAAGGTTGGACCAATAGCACATTGTCGACTACAATCCATGGACCTTGCGTCAATGTGTGGATGTAGTCCCGTTCTGTTTTGAAGTTCACCAAATAGAAATCGTTGTCCAAATCCACAAACTTCAGAGGGCCCGTCGGATGCCAAAGGGAGAGGAGACGATCCCTGAGTAAGCTAAATCTCATCTTCCTTCCCAGTAGCTTGATCACGATCGCCTGTGCCCAGAGGGTGTCCAACTTAGTACGAAATGTAGAGGAAAGGTCAATCCCCAAGCCATGAGGACCCTGCACTAGATTAATATCGCCATCCTCTAGTTCAATAGGGGGGTCTTCGGACCAAGTGAGGTGACTGAATTGTGTGGCTTGGTTGGATGGACCCGCAACGGCAGCACTGTAGCTCGGAGGAGCTGGAGACTCTGCTTGGGCGACAGGAGGAGGGTCCTCTTCCCGCTCTCTCAGCCGGACCTTTTTGGCTGAGTGGGAGGTGGAAGTCATGACAATGGAGAAGGGCAGTGGCCGGAATCGGCGCAAGGAGCAGAGCCAGGGGTGAAAGTCACGGGTGAAATTACTGTAGCAATGGCTTTTTTACTGTAGCAAGTTTAGACGTTTAATATAGTGTTATGCTTAATCTTGAAGGTTTCTCTCATGTCTAATCGCACTTTTTCAACTGCAACTGCACTTCCTCACTAAGTTTTTTGGTTTCGTTACGACGAAGCAAGCGGAGAAAGAGGCGCTTACTTCTTCCTTAGGTCTAGTATTTTATCCTATAAAAGGAGGGTAACTAAGCCTTACATGTATTGGATTTTTGGATTGAATTGATTCTCATCTTCTCTTCTCTCCCTCTCTCTCGTACGTGTGAGTCTGTTCACGCTGTTTTTTTTTTTTTTAGAGAGTTTTTGAGATCAACAACTTGGTTTTGCAACGAAGGGATGTCGAGCAGAAAGGAAAATAGTTCAGGATTTGCCCTTGCTGTTGCTGGTGCTGTAGCAGGTGCAGCTGCTTTGGTAAGTATTATTGCATATGCTGCTTCAGGACCAGATTCAACCAAGAACAAGAAGACTATGAAAGCTCCAGGAAGAGATCATCGCATGCCTAGAGATGATTTTGAGAAAGACCCTGCTGGGTACTTTCGTGACCTGCGCAAAAAGTAGAGTATCCATCGTCCTGTCAAATAAAAGATTACTCCTACTCTGCTTTTGTTGTTCTGCATAAACCTGGTATTAAATGAATGATGGAATTATGTTAAAACTATTTGTTCTTTTCTCCTTGATTTCTTCTTCTTTTCTTCAGTTGTATCACAACTATATTACACCACTTGGAATCAACTATCCAGGATCAAAGATGAAACCTTTAAAACCTTGCTAGGAAGCATAGAATATGAAAATGGAAAATATGAAAGCACACATGGGAACCTGATTGTTGATGTACTCAACCAGGTCCTGACATAGGATCTCAGGCAATCAAAAGAGGTTTCAGGGACCACAATCAAAGGTATCTTGGGAAACAGCTATGATAAGAAACTGCTTTATATGTAGTGACACATCAATACTTTTTCATTAACTCTCAATACCCTTTTAATGTCTCAGTCTCATTACAGTTTTATCATTTACAACCAGCCAATTTGTCACAAAACATGAACAATCCAACATAAACAAAAGACTGGCAGAAGAAGAAAATCTAAGATCAAACTAATTTAACAAGTGGTTTAGTTTTTCTTCGGGTAAGAGCCAGAAATCTTTGTGACGTTTGGGTAGAGATGGCAATTGTACTCGAACCCGATGGATATCCGATAAAATTATCCGAACGAGGACGAATATGAGGAACAAATTTTTACCTGTGAGGCGAGTATGGGAGGTTAGCAAAAATACCAGTCGGGTATCGGGGCAGGTATGGGGATACCACCCTCATACCCGTTTACCCGTTATATAATAATTACAATTTTGTCATTATATATATATACACCCAGCAATTAAATAAAGATAAACTTATTTAAATTCAGTATGTATGTATGAATGTAGCATGAAAATTTAAAAGAAAAACAAATAGTCCATTCATATTAAA
>JANIHY010000001.1:1606818-1618445 GCA_027479065.1 Erythroxylum brevipes
GAATCTGGCTTGCATTATGTATGATTTTTGTTAATCCTTTTCCTTTAGGAGTAAGATGAGAACCAAATAAATCAATTAATTTTTATTTAACAATCTTTTTTTTCAATTTAACTTCAAATTTTTCGGTAAGTAAGAATACCTACTCTCATATTTTTATTTTTATTTAATATTTAATCGATTTTATCACGACGATCTAATTCTAATTATATAATTTAAACCTTAAATTTTTTGTTTTTTTTGTTTAATTTTTAATACAGTTTTTAAAATATTGTTTAATGCTATGACTTGTAAAAAAGGAAGATCATCAAAAGGTGCAAATAATCAATTATGATTCTGATTAAATTTATCATAAGAATTTGAGCAACTTGGTATTAAAGTAATCAAAATCTTTAGGTCTACCCATTCCATGAAACTAGTATTTTATAGTTTAAGATAAGTTTATATATATACACACATACGCATGACCACCAGAATGAAACGTCAGCAATGATGCAAGTTCATTTAATTCCATTAAATAAATACTCCAATTTGTAATATTAAAATTCTTAATGGTCATGTCTTAAGGTTCTTCTTCTTCTTAGTATATCATATTTATGGTAAATAAATAAACCAGCATGATATTGATGTGCTTATAAAATGCAGCTAGTGAAGTATCTACGTATGCATAAACTTCTTGTTTGTGCTTCAGTGATTCGGCAATATGGAACGTGGGATTTCAGAGTCACTGTTTTAGATTTTATGTTTGGTGGATATTTACTAATGGAATAAAATAGAATATAATATTATTACATCGTTGAGGAGGAGAGTTTATAATGAAATGAGACGGAAGAAAAGAGTTTTATATTATATCTCATTTTATCCTAAATAATAAAAATAAAAAATTTTCAATTTAGAGAGTTTAAGATAAAATGTAAAATGATAAACAACTTTACACTATATTACAGTATAAATCTTTCATTCAAACAACATTTCACCATATTACATTATGAACTTTTTCATCCATCCCAAACAATAATTTGCTAATATTACATTTATTTATAAACTATTCCATTTCATTCTTGACAGCTCCTTGTGACTCGGGATTCTACTCAAGCCAGCGGGATTTCCTTTCATTCAAACCAACGGGATTTCAGTCCATTCCAGCTCAAGCAATTCAAAGCTATTCAATCGGTTCCAGTAAATTAATAGCAATCAAATATTTTTGTATTTTGAAATGTACAGAAGTTAGCTCTTAAAATGGTGCAATTATACAGCTATATATATTGTAACCTTCGATACTAAACATATACAAGAAATTTTAGATCAAATATTTTACATGGTATCAGAGCAATTCTTGGCCTAAACACCCTCTTTTCTTTTCTAGTTCTCAACTTAAACAGTTTTTTTTTCTCTGGACCCCTCCAACCTAAGTCCTTCATCGATGGCTACGTTTTCAACATTCCTATTCCAACAATCCTACCTTCTGCTCATCATCAAGTCACCATTAAGCTCACCTCCTCTAATTATCTATTCTGGAGAACTCAAATATTACCTCTTCTTTCTGCCAATAACCTTTCTTCTCACATGAATGGAACCGTCACTACTCTAACCCACATTGATGGCCAACCAAATTCTGAATATCAAACTTGATTTATGAAAGACCAATTTGTTGTGAGTTGGATCCTAAGCTCCTTATCTAAATCCGTCATTTCGCAAGTAGTCGGACCTACCACTGTTTATGATGCTTGGACCCAATTAGCTACCACATACGCTTCTGGTTCTAGAGCTCAAATATGCAGTCTCAAACAATCTTTACACAAACTTGAAAAAGGCAATCATGATATTCCCAAATATATGGAGCATGCCAAAATGACTCTATGACCAATTGATTTCTCCCAATCATGTCATCTCTGAAGAGGATCTCGTCGACTATATTTTACAAGGTCTTGGATCTGAATTTCGTCCATTTGCATGGAATATTGAACCAAGGCTCACTCTTGTGACATTTAATGATTTATTTGGACTACTATTAAGTGAAGAAATGCAGCTAAAAAGTTCCTCCCAATCTGACTTCACGTCAGCTATGGCACACATGACTACTAAACAACACCACTCCAACCGAGGCAGAGGCACAAGAGGCTGTGTTGGTCGTAGCAACTTTAATACCAACAATGGAAAAGGACGAGGTCACTCTCCTCATGGACCCAATTCTCCCAACGCATTCACCCCCATTTGCTTCAATTGCAACAGTGTAGGACACACACCCAACAAATGGCTGAGTCCCAAATATATTCAACCCAACCGAAATACACCCAAACCAACAAATTTCCTATCCTCCACCTCCCCTAATTCACCTAACCAATGGATTATGGATAACGGTGCCACTCATCATTTGATTCCTAATCTGGAAGACCTTGGATTACACTCAGAGTACTCAGGCACAGACAAAGTAACCTTAAGCAATGGTAAAGGCATTCCAATTTCTCACATCGGTTCCAATACTTTACTTCTCAATAAAAATCAATTCTCTTTTGATAATATTCTCCATGTTCCCTCCTTTAACACTAATCTTTTATCTGTTAGTCAATTTTCTAAATCAAATAATGTGAATTTTTCCCTGATTATTTTGTCATTAAGGATATTCCAACAAGGCGTCACCTCCACAAGGGAGAGATTAAGGATGGTCTTTACACTCTCAATCCCACGTCTATCACCACATGTTCTCCTTCGTGTCATTCAGTTACCTTTCGAGATTGGCACAATAGACTTGGCCATGCTTCCTACCCAATTATCAATAAAATTCTTCAACAACATAATTTAGCAGTATCTACCAAGTCTATGCACTCTTTATGTGAAACTTGTTCTGTAAGCAAAACTCATAAGTTACACTTTCAAAATTCCTCATATGAAGCAAATCACTACTAGAACTTATATGCTTCGATTTATGGAGATTTGCTCCTATTCCTACTATTGATGGTTATCAGTACTATGTTATCTTTTTTTATTACTTTAGCAAATTTACATGGATTTATTTTCTCAATTATAAATATGAAGTTTTTAATTCTTTGTTAAATTCCGGGCAGTTGTTGAAAAATATTTTGGCCTTCCTATCAAACAATTCTAATCAGATTGGCGTGGGAAATTTCAAGCTCTAAAAAATACCTATCTGCTAATGCCATTATTTAACGAAGTTCATGCCCACATTCCTGAACAAAATGGTTGTGCCAAGCGCAAACATTGTCACATTACTGAAACCGGAAGAGCTCTTTTGTATCACTCTGTTGTACCACACAAATATTAGGATCATGCATTTTTTGCAGCTATCTATTCCATTAATAGGTTACCCACACCCAAACTCAATCACCTTACCCCATTTGAAAAATTGTTTTATCGATGCACGGAATACAACTTTTTCTGTGTTTTTGGATATCTTTGTTTTCCTTGACTTAAGCCTTATACCAAAAATAAATTAGATTCTCGTTTCACTCCATGTGTTTTTTTGGGATATAGTACATTACATAAAGGTTATAAATGTATGTCCTTAAGTACTTGCCAAAACTTTTACTCACACCATCTTTTATTTGATTAGCAAGTTTTCACGTTCAAAAGCATTGATTAAGGGTCCGCTATCTTAGTAGTTCCTACCTTCCCCACTATACAATCCTTACTAAAACCAAGTAATAGTCAATTACCAAAACCAATTGCCCAAACACTCCACCAGTCAGTCCAAGTCCCCTAGCTCATCAACCCACAATAGCTCCACATATAAATCCTATCACAACGTCACCTGTCGTTCCATCTAATCCTCCAGTCATAGATTCCACAACAACTGTCGTCCACGACCAAACACATGTCATATACCCACCTGCCTCACCTAATCTTGTGGTATCATAATCAGTACCAATAAGTCAACCACAAATTTCACTAAATGTCAATCTTTCATCATATAACCCATTAAGTACTAGCACACATCCAATGGTCACTAGGTCAAAAACAGGATCCTTAAAACCAAAAACCCACAACACATACACCACTATGGCACCACCGAATTATATAGAAGCTGCCAAACACTAAGTGTGGAGAAAAGCAATGGGAGAGGAGATTGATGCCTTGATGATGAATGACACATGGGATCTAATTCCTCGCATGCATCAAATATGATAAGATGCAAATGGTTTTTTGGAATTAAACATAAACTGGACAGAAAAATTGACTGCTACAAAGCTTGATTGATGGCTAAAGGATTTCACCAAAGACTGGGTATTGATTATGTGGAGACTTTCAGCCTAGTTATTAAGCCAACGACAATTCGTCTCATTTTATCTATTGCTATGACTTCCCAATGGCCTATTTGTCAACTTGATGTCTCCAATGCCCTTTTACATGGCCAACTTGATGAACCCGTTTTTATGGAGCAGCCACAAGGATTCACTGATCACAATTTTCCTAATTATGTTTGTGCTCTTAAAAAATCCTTATGTGGATTAAAACAGGCACCTCAATCTTGGTACAATTGTCTCATGAATGCACTTTTGAAACTTCGTTTTAAAGGATCACAGGCCGACACATCACTTTTCATCTACAATCATAGTTCAAAAGTTGCTTACTTATTGGTTTATGTTGACGATCTGATCTTAACAGGTCCTACTTCAAAATATTATTTTTGGTCTCACTAATCATGTTGTAGTAAAGGACTTAAGTCCATTGACTTACTTCCTAGGGGTGGAAGTCACGACAAAAAGGAGTTATATTCATCTTTAGCAAACTAAATACATTTAGGACCTACTATATCGTGCAACGATGCATGAAGCTTCCACAATTGTAATGCCGGCCTCTTCCCAAACCAAGGATATATACACTCAACTTAAACCATTTCATTATCCTAAACTATACCACCATATAGTGGGAAGCCTGTAGTACTTGACTTTAACACACCCAGACATAACCATGGTTGTCAACAAAACGTCCTAGTTTATGCACTCCCCTTTAGTTAATAATTGGCTAGCCGTCAAGCGAATTCTACGCTATCTTTGTGGCACGATGCATCATGGTCTCATTACTCAACCTTGTCACTCACCAACCTTGCTGGTCTATTCTGACACCAATTGGAGAGGTGATCTTTGGGATAAAAAAGCACAACAAGTTATATTGTATATCATGGTCCTAATATCATTTCGTGGTCTTCAAAAAAGGAGAATATAGTGGCTTGATCGAGTACAAATGTAGAGTATCGAGTCTTTGTAACCGCAGCCTCAGAAGTTAAATGGCTACAATCACTGTTAAAAGAACCTCGGATACAGCTCCCTATGCCTCCACGGTTGTTGTGTGACAATGTTTCTACCACATACCTCGTTGCCAATCCTATTTTCCACTCGCGCTCCAAGCATCTCAAGATAGATTTCCACTACGTTCGAGATGAGGTAAGACATAAATGTCTCCAAGTTTCATTCATGTCTAGCAAAGATCAGTTCGTCGACATTCTCACAAAGCCCTTACACGAGTCTCAGTTCCTTGATTTAAAGTCCAAACTTCTTGTCATTACGACTACAAGTTTAGGGGGAAGGGGGTGGTGATAGCTCCTTTTGACTCGGGATTCCACTCAAGCTAGTGGGATTTCCTTTTGTTCAAACTAGCAGGATTTTTGTCCATTCCAGCTCAAGCAATTCAATCAGTTCCTGTATATTAACAGCAATAAAATATTTTTGTATTTTGAAATGTACAGAAGTTAGCTCCTAAAATAGTGCAGTTATACAGCTATATATATTGTAACCTTTGGTACTAACACATATACAAGAAATTTCAGATCAAATATTTGATAATTCTACTACATTTCATTCTATTAAAAACTTTACATTCAACCAAATATAAACTAAAGTTTTGAAAATTTTTATAACCTTCCATTTGATTTAAAAAAAGGTTAATTATAAAAAATCTCAAAGTTTATTTAATTTTACAATTATAACCGCAACTTTAAAAAGTAGTAATTAAATGCTTAATTTTATTCAATTCTAACCTAACGTTAGTATCTGCATTAACGTTGTTGACTTAACTTGTTACATAAGACAGATACCCTTAACACTTATACACATCATACTTAATTAAACTAACTAATTAAGTTTCATTAAGTTATTTAACTAAACTATGTTGTTTTAGGATCGAAAAACCTTAACAAACTATGGGCATCGGGTTTTAATAAGGTTTTTCAATTCCAAAACCATGTAGATTAGTTAAACAACTTAGTGAAACTAAATTAGTTAGTTTAATTAAACATGACGTGTAAGAGTGTTAAGGGTATCTGTTTTATGTGACAAGTCGTGTCAGCAACGTTAATGGAGATAGTATCATCGAGTTATAATTAACATTTTTTAATTTTGATATTATTATATATAAAAACTAAATTTTGTGTTAATTTAAATTATTTTTACTTAATTTTAACTTTAATTATGTTTTTTTAAAAGACATAATTTAGATATAAGAGTAGAAACTGCAATTATATATTTTAAGTAATTTATTTAGGAAGTTAAAATTTTGAATAGTCTTTCACACTCGAATTCAATTTAAAAACTAATTAATCTTAATTTAACTCATTAATTTTCGAGGTTGGGTGAATTTGTCATATTGGAATCTAATGATGTTATGCCTCAAAGTTCACACCAAAAAATTATAGGATGGCTACATTTTCGTATTGAAAGGTTAAGACTACATATTTCATTAGGCCATTTTATATAAAAATAAGTATTTTTGACTAATTTTAAGAATTTTATGAAGAATATTTTAAAAAGAGAAATGAATTACTTGCTTCAAATTTGTTCTTTATACATATTTAATTTAAATTACCCTTTTTTTTTTGGCAAATCATATGTTTCATTAGAAGGAATTAAGATCAATGATAAAAAAAATCGAATGGGTTAAATCGGTTCAACCGTGAAAACTTTGAATTGAATAATTTTTCATTTCAGTTTTTAATTTTTGGGTTCAATTTATTTTAATAACTTTTTTGTTAAAAATAATAAGTAATAAATAAATAAATTTTTATTTAGTTGTTTTTTAATTAAACTTCAAATTTTTTAATAGATAAGGACAATCTCTTTCAATTATATTTTAATTTTTTAATTTTATTCAATTTTAAATAATTTTATAATGGTGTGAAACCTTTTAATTTTTAAAATTTTTGTTTTATTGTTTTAGCTTATAATCCAATTTTAAAACACTCCTTAATATTTTAAACTAATCAAATTTTTTACAATATTAATTGTAGAAGGCAATGGTGACTATGACTACCATTTTTCTTAACTTATAACTAAATAAAAGAAAATTATAGTATGATTATTTTAATATCACTCTAAAATAGCATTTTAATGACCATAATTAGGATTGGCAAAATAGTTTATGCCCGATAGACTTGATCCAAAACCAACAAGAATAATCTATTTTAGTTATGATTTGAGTTAGTTTTAATCTAAAAATTTATTTTTTAGATTTAAGTTTGAGTTTACGAACTTACTTAAACCGGTCAATTAAGACAAAAATGATATTGTGTTGTTTATTTTAAAACTCCATAGAATTTTGGATTTTTTTTAGTATTTATAAACTAAAATAAAAGTGATTTAGGGCTTGTTTGGCAGATATCGTTTAAGCTATATTTCAATTGATTAAAGAGCATTAATTATTTGATTATGTCAAACAGTTAGTATATTTGTCTAATTAGGAGCTGGTTGAGTTGGCTGATTCAACCTAACCAGCTATTTAAATAAAAAAAACTCCTTCAAATAGTATTTCAACCTATCAGCTAATAAAAATCTTACTCAAAAATAATTGTGGCTTCAAACTTATTTCTCATCTTAAGCAATTGGTAGCCTTTAGTTTTTTTCACTTTAAAAAGAGAAAGTTAAGATTCAAGTGTGCTCTTCCATAATCTTCTTAAGTTGTCTTCTCCAAATACCTTAAAATTATTGACTTGCCAATTATTATTGCTTTTTTTTAGAATTATTATCATTATTTTATTATGTCTACATTGATCATTTTACACATAAACAACTAATCATAAATAATTAATTGTACCAAACATCTTTAATAAACAACTGATATTATCCGCTGATTAAATCAACTGATATAATTAACTATCAGTTAATAGCTTATATAATCAGCAATCAGTTGACTATTAAACAATTACTTAGACTCCACTTTATCATCAATCCCCGATATAGAGTACTTTTATTTTCTCATAATTTTAAGGGAAAACCTAAAAGAAATTCAATATCAACTAAATAACTCTTTAAAGTATTAAATCTCATACTTCAACCCAACTATTTCGGAAGCCGACAAGTAATACATAAATAAGATTTCTCAAGACATGAAATTTAGTAAGACATGAAACTTTCTGGCAATGGCAATACATTGACATGAAGCCAAATGTTCGTCGTGCTTATACTCTCCTCAGCTTCACTTCAACCCTGCAAAATGCAACCCCTAAAATGACGCCAGTCACCAAACTTTATCCAACAAATAATAAACCTGAAATTCATAGACCTTTCACTACTTCTGCAGAAGTTTTAGTTCACAAGGTTCGATTGTTTATTCTATCTGAAAGCTTAAAGAATGATCGAAGATGAGTTCTTTTTCAACTTCAGTTCCATTTAGTCGCTTGATCTTTAATTGTTTTATGGAAATTAGAGAAGAGAGGAGGGCCAATGCTTAATTACATTAATCTTGTTGCTCTGAGAAACAGTTCCTGCAGCAGAATTTGGGATGTAACTTGCCCACTGTAGTCCACAAATAAGCATTAGAAAGAATCAGGAACTGGAGGAAAATAATGAGTTAAAACAGAGAAAAAAAAAGGGTTACATTTTTAGCTGCTGTACTAAAGGCTTGTCTGTGTGGTATCTCAGGATTGGCTGCTTTGATCCGCTGAATCTCCTCCCTAATGATCAAAGAAAAAGTTATTTGTACAAAACGTCGAGTGCCCACTTTGATATGATCGTGAAGAACAGTGAAGAACTGAACTGAAGAGGGAATTATTTATATATATAAACATCCTCGTACTTCATGAACCTGTTGTAAGCAGATGGGAGTCTGTGCTTCTTCTCAGGTGCTGCAGGAAAAAAAAAAAAAAAAGTCCCGATTACTATAACACAAGAAGATCATAAAGAAGTGCAAAATATAGATGACACAGTCAAGTTTATGTACGTTTTACAACAAAGTGTGCTTTTGGTGATAATGGCTCACTGGTTGTGGACGAACATGATGAAGAAGGTTGGCCTCTCCTCAAGTCACTGTAAAGCTCTTGCCTCTCCTTGGTACAGATTCACCTTTTGTTAATAACATTACATGTATATACAAACATTCATCTAATAATATCAGGATATTGAGGCATGAGGACGAACCTGAAAGCTCAGTTGATGGTGATCAAGGCATTGACCTTGCAGAGGACCTCTTGTGGTAAGTAAAGACAGGTTACTGCAATGACCACATTTCACTGTCACAGCGTCCAGGAGCGGCTTCAGTGGAATCCCAACCTACAAGCATCCAAGTCAACACACATTAAACTGAAAAAGAATGAACATATCTCAACAGAAAAGCAGTGACCTATCGACCATGAAAGAGTTATTATTCTACACAATAGGGTTTTAAGTTTATCATCATAAAACAGATTACCGCAAGAACAGTGTTGCAGAAGTTGCAGCGAACATAGCAAAGATGTTCAGAAGGTGGTGGAACCAAGTCCATGGTGACTTTATCTTCTATGTTCCTGTTCATATCTCAAAGAAGAACAAAAGGGAAGAGACGAAGAAAAGAAACAAGCCAGAGAAAGTGCAGTGTAAGGATCAGGTTTGTGATTAAAAGTGTCATCATAAAGAAGATCTTGGCTTACTAATACTAGACAAAAGCCAGCTAGCTAGCTAGCTACCATTGTTCTGCAATTTGCAGGCCTGAAGTTTTGCACGGCTATGTTTGTCACCTTCGTGCACTGATCACCAAATTCTCATCAGAGATCCAGACAAAATTTCTTAATAAAACAAATCCCATGTTTTCTATGGTATGTTAAAGCATATTTGAGGAATTATTTGTTCATAAAGTATATTTTTATTTATTAAAAATTATTGAAAAGAAGTAAAATTTAATACAATAAAAACGTTGTTAAGAGATTATGCGTTTTTATTAAAATTTCATATGAGAAGCAAATTAGTAATTATGTTAAATTTTTAGTATTGAATCAATTTTTAGTGACCATTATATCAATATTAATGAGATGTACAAAAAGGGTTCAAAAGAACTAAAATCAAATAAACTAATAATGATGTTAGATTTTCATATTGAATCGATTTTAGTAAAATATAATTTTATTAATATTAATAAGATGGATTGAAGTGATTTAAAATAATTTAAATCAATTTTCACTTAAATTTGACGATAGAAGTTAATTAATAATGATGTTAAATTTTCAAATTGAGTAAAATATAGAAATAAAATAACTAAGTAAATACATAAAATATGACTATTAATTTACTTTATATCTGAAATTATTAATTATTAGTTAACTTTTTGTATCAAGATTAATAAAAGTTGATAATTTCAAGTATAAGGTAAATTAGTAGTCATATTTTATGTATTTATTTAGTTATTTCGTCTCTATATTTTACTCAATTTGATTCATCTCGAACAAAAATATAGAGATAAAATAACTAATAAATATATAAAATATAACCATTCATTTATCAAACTCTTAATTATTTATTTAACTTCTTTTAAACATAGACTTTTATAGAATCATTATTGTTATTATTATTATGATGGCTGAAGAAAAATTTAAAAGATACCCAAGTGACAAGATGGTTAGAGAGAGGAGTAGGTAGGTTTTTACTTAGCAAGGGCATGAAAAGATAGTTAAAGGAGAGGAAGCTGTTGATGACTTCCATCTTTTGTGGGTTCAATGCTAAAGGAGGAAAGCTGAAAGAGACAGAAGCTAACATTCACAGGTCATTGTCACAATCCACGGATGAGATGAGGGTTTCATTTTTTATCAGGGAAGAAGAAATCTATGTCTTTTACTGACGGGACGATTCATTAGTTTCCATACTTAGTAACAAAGTCATAGAACTACTTGGTTTTCTCACCTTTCTTTGTTCGTATAAACTTTGAATTTCCCTATGGGCCTCTTTTTCACCAGGGATGATGAGTTTTGTCTAGTCCAATCCGGTTTGGTTGAAATTTCTTCTGAAATTAATAGGCCGGTTTGGTTGAATTTTGACCCGAAATTTGAAGTTTTAAATTATTAAATAAAACGATATAATTTTGAATAAAATAACATTATTTTTAAAATTTTTAATTGAATCAAGCTTCAAATTAAATTTTAAATTCAATATGAACATTTAAAAAAAAATTAAACTTTAAATTAAGTTTGAGATTGAACTTTTTAAACCGAAGTTCAAAATTCAAAAATATTTAGTAAAATGATGTTATTTTATTTAAAATAACATCAAATTTAAATTTTAAATTAAAAAATTTAATCAAGCTTCACCCAAGCCTGATTAGTTTTCAGGATAAAGATAGACTCCAATGCCAAACATATTTATGACAATTGTCTCATTATATATAAGTTAATTATTAAAAAATCTCAAATTTTATTTAATTTTGCAATATTAGTTTGA
>JANIHY010000001.1:1628108-1638491 GCA_027479065.1 Erythroxylum brevipes
ATTATAACTCGAATTTCAAAAAATAATAATAAAATGCTTAAATTTTTAATTTTTTTAAATTCTAACCCAACATTTTTTGTTTATTTTTTCGATACTCCAAATTATTCTATTTGTTTTCTATTTATTCTTTTGATGTCTCATACTACTTTTAGTTTTCAGTTCATTCTCCTGATGTCATAAACGTGAAGACGTCAAAGCTGTATAATTTAAAAATTAAAGGATGATAGTATCAAGAGAACAAAATAAAAACAAAAAAATAAAATAAAAGCACGAAAGACTATGTAATCTATTTTTAGGTCATTTTTAAGCAACAATATCGTTTTAATCAAGTGATTAAACGATATCGTCTTATTAATCTTCATTTGTTGTATTGTACGTGTACACATATATATGTACATATCCTGTGCAAATGCTTAATTATTTGTCGCGAGCTACTTGAATATGGCGTAAGCAACTAGCTGAATATAATTTGTTTCTTAATTTTTTATTTAATAAGAGAACATTAAATGCTAATATTGACTTTTAAGATTTGCCAAACATAAAACTACTGTTTATAGCTTTTTGTTCTTAACCTTACTCCCCCAAAAAAAAAAAGAAAACAACTACATAACTTAAATTGGAATAGCACTTACTAGTATCAACTCCAGTGACTCAAGATGGGAATACAAGATTATTAACATGTGTATATCGCTGTATAGGGTAAACAGTTTCATACAATGAAGACACTAAAGCTCCCCTAACTTTGGATTAGTGTTACACAAGACCCAGTAGTATAAAACTCATTGGGTTAGAACTGATTTTAACTTGATTGAATGCAAAATTATTTAATGAAGCAATGACGCAATCAACTAAAAACAATCATAAGCCACATATTGTGAAGGAAAGGAACCTTTTGCTACCCATCTTCTTGGTTTTCAGCTCTCTTTTGTGAACGTCGATAAACCAGCAATTCCCCTTTGTCGGTTGCTACCGTGAAGAAGCTTGAATTTGAACGATCAGTCCCGATACAGTTGATACGTGAACCTGATGCCAAAGTCAACCGGTTAATTAAAAATAAAACATAGAAAACAATCATCAGCAGTCTCTGCGGAATAAATTTCCAAGATCCTATCACATCCTACATAAGACTGTTTGTGGCTTCCTAGATTGCCCACTTGTATTTTCGTTATGTGGTGTTGATAAGGGAGGTTTGCTTAAGACTAAAGTTACGATAATTGGCAAGAAACATGGACAACAAACTTGTGGTTAGAAGAAAACTTCATTAAGGAAAAGGTGAAATGATTTGTTTTTGAAATCAGGAATATCGATGATATGTTGAGGAAGTACCACTAAAATGATGCAGTGTGCCAAGTGTAACTCCTGTTATCAAGTTCCATACGCACAAAACTCCATCAATTGTGCCCATGATTCCATGACCAGCCGAAGAGCAAATAGCAGTAGCCCTGCAGAGTTATTTCCAGTTCAAAGATGTAAGCTTTAATAGTTGATTCCCTGTCTCAGATAAAAAACAAATTTCTACAGACTGAATTAATAACATGGTGATTTCTACTTAAGTATCAGGTTAACAATTTGTTTGTCAGCCCGATACTTCTGGGAAAGTAAAAGACTATCATTCAATCTTTTATTTTATCATTCTTAGCATTCCGATGGACATCTAACCAAAGTCGAGGAGAAGCAGCACTGCCAGTTAGGAGGAAGGTTAAATTATAAAATTAGGAAATTAAACCTGTATGTACCTCGAATCCAATGAACTTCCCATGAAAAATTTATTCTTCGAAAGTAGAGCCAACCTCCATTTCCCAACTGGACTTTTATGGTTCTCGATTGATGTATCATCTGGGGTATCAGAATCACTGGCAGTTGATACAATAAGCCAGATGGCAATATCCTCCCCATCAAGTAGTTGGAAGGAATGGTTTTGTTGCTGCTCTAGAAACCAATTTGCATCCATGATCTTATCAATGTGCTCCTCCACACTGGTGTAATTTAAGCCACCAAGCTCTCTTTGCCAGCTGAATAACCCAATAGGAAAGAATTCAAGGACTGAAGCGCTTGGAGCACAGAACTTAGACACCAAAACACGTCTTGAAATATCCCTGAAAAATACAATAAGAATTGCAGAATCTAAATATAAGACTTCCATTTTTGCCATGGGAGGATACTATGAAGTAAAAATCAACTAATTAAGAAGCACTCCAAAATAGTAACAGGAGCAGGTTAGCTTCAGATAGCAAGTAATGGTCGGTTGAGGAAGTGAAGAGTAGAAGGTCGAATAATTTGACAGAGGCCAAAAGAATTGCAATTTCAGTAAAAGAAAATAACAATTTTATGTCAGAAAAATTCATACATCAAAAGATCTGTTCTAGTGCTGTCCAATAAATAAAAAACCATACAACCATTGATTAAAAATTACATTTCAGTGACTGATGAAGGTATTATGCAAGCCACGTACCATATGGTAAACTCTCCAAAGCCATTACGGCCAATAACTAGAGAAGCTGAAATTCTCTTCAATTCGAATATGCAAGGGGATATGGAATAATTGACTTGTATAGTGCATTCCTTTGTTTGTTCACTGCAAGGGTAACAAAGGAGAAACTACATGAAGCAGTTAAACTTATATAAGCAATAAAAGTAATAGAATGGCTAACAGCGAGAATCAAAGAAAAGGGTTATGTGGTGCATGAGGGACTAGTTAAATCATAAAACCCTCCATAAATTTAAGTGACTAACTAACCAAAGTAAATAGTTAATGTTACCCCCAAAAGAAAAGTAATTAACAATACATGAATATAACGAGATGGGTAACTGAGTACTGACAATATTCCAACAGCTATGCTGTAGTTCTACATGGATGAATTGCTCACTTTTTTCTTTTTATGAATAGACATTACCTATCATAAGTCATGAAATAGATTGTGAAACTGAAAACAAGGAAAACCTCGTCGTATCAACTTCAATATTCACATGAAAATATGGACCGCAAGTCCCCTTTGACTAAACAATTCAATGTGAATAGTGCATCTTAATTATAAAAATCCACGACCTAAACCTGTCTCTTGTGAAAGAATTATCATTAGTATCATAGGTTTATCTATGTTGCAATGGCGGAAGAGCTGAAACGTCTAAAATAGTCGCAGTAGATTTTTTTGTATTTACATAATGGAAGAGAATAAGCTTATAAGCAATTAATGCATGATAGCATAAATTCTGAGCTTAGATATTGAAAAAAATAGGGATGGACATTTTGTATAGACCTCCACGTTGAATTCATAGTCCACACATGTAGTGTTCCACTTTCACCAGCAGCAATGAGATGGTTAGGTTCTGACACCAGGATGCAATGGAGACTTTCAGTAGTTCTCACTTTTAGTAAAAGTGAAACATAACCGGCTTTAACTTGCACAACTTTCACCTCACAGTTTTCGGAACAGTCTGACTTGCATCTTGAGCACAAGCAATCAACTCTTCCTTCACTGAAGGCATGCATGCGAAGTTACAGCCTGGAACTTAATCTCATAGAGTAAAGAGAAACAAGCTACAGAAAGTGACCAACCTGCAATAAGGTGTTTTTATGCTACCAATTAAAACCAGGCACTGCCCATCTGGGGTGAGCTGCAAACCAGATCCTTCAGCTGCAATCTATCCGAGTCGAAACTTATATTATGAAACTAACCGCCAATTCCAGTAAATTGAGATGTGTGATTGAAAATGACAGCTATAATTATGCGAAAGAATCTTACCTCTCTACCAGAAAGATCAGTCAAAGATGGCAAGAAAACCAACGTGTGGCCAGAAGAGCAAGGGAATCCTATCCTTAGTTCTTCAATGGCTATTTGGTAAAGATACAAGGTTTTTTTCTTAGCGTCTGTTGGACCACATAATGCAGCAATGTAGAGTACACTCCCTTTTGTTCTCAACATCACAGATGAAAGAGGCCTATGGTGGAAATAGCATCCCAGAAGTTCAATAATGTCTGAAAGCTCATTTTTAAGCTCCAAGTTCCTTTCTGACTTCTGGTGTGATTGTGCATCGACATCGTTGCCACTGGATGTGATATTGTTACACCATCCTGTTCCTTGTTTCTGAGATGATACAGGATTTCCAAATTCTAATATAGCAGTGCCCCCAACCAGCCTCTCTTTAGGCTGGCAATGTAATTCTCTATCTGAACCTGATGGAGAAAAAAGTTTTAGAATTGTTGTCTGTTAAAGTACAAGCAGAAAATTGAAGTTAAAACATGAAAGGGGTTCTACAACATGCCCTTCTATTGTGAGTTCAGTATGGCAAAAATTACTTGTATGTGGTTTGTCGGTAGAATGGTGCATTTGCAACAGCTCCGAATCAGGTAAAGTTTCAGTAGTTGGTCGGACACAAATTTCTTCAGAACTTCTACATATACTTTCTGAGAGCAGAACATTATGTAGAGTTGTGGTGGAATTTGCATGTCGGACTTTCTTCCTGCTGTATACTCTTCTTGCAGTACCAGTAGTTGAAGCATCATCAACTGAGGCTGTTCCATGATTAGGAATGATGTCCTCTGGTAATTGCACGGACATCCCTGAACCTCTTGCTTCTGTAGAAATAGTCGCAGACATTGGAAATGAATTTGAAGCATCACCCACAGAATTAGGTTCCATTAGGAAACTCTTTTCCTGAGATTCAATTCTGGCATCTGTCAAGTTTCCATGCAAATATTCACTTACAATCTGATGTTCTTCAGAAAAAGCTTTATTCCCAGAAGGAATTATGTGATCAAGATCATCAGAATCATGAGGCCTTTTATGTATTGCTAATATAACTCCATCATGGCAGAGAATATCTTGATTAGAGCTGGCCTTAACGTGACAAACTGAGGAATCCTTCACACCCATATCAGCAAAATGTTCATCATTGCAGGCAGGATGAGGAACTCTAACAATATTTGATAGATCAGTTTTTAAGTTGCAAGGAGGTATAATGTGCTGTTCTGTAGCATGAAGCCCACATTGATTATCATCAAAGCTGTGAAAACCAATACACTTGAGCTCTTCAGAACCTGATATAACAGAATGATCAACTTGGACAGTTTGAACCTCCGCCAAGCCATCGGCTTCTTGAGATACTTCATCAGGTTTCGGCGAAGAAGGTAAATTCTGTAGAGGGCTAACAGATTTCTTTTTCTTCTTCTCCTTGCTAGAGGATCTTTTGAGTAGAGGTACTGCTTGTGGAAGTAGAACTGTCATCATGGACTTTGTTACTTCTTCACCAACTGAATCGAAATCACTCTTTCCAGAATTAATGTTTGAATTAGATGTGGCTATGTCTTCCTCAGGAAGCGACTCAGTCACCAATCCTTCAGAAAGTCCCATATCACCTAAAATATAGACGTCAGACAACCCGCAAGAATTTCTATCCTGAGTACCTGAAACAGAGTGATAATTTTATCTGCATCAAACTAGTTTCCATGTCCAGAAGCCCAGAGAGTAGAGTTTTAGTGACGATCATGGATTCGGCAAATGAAGAAATTCAGAAACCTACGTTCTAGCATTTGATACTTTAGAATTAAAGGTGTAGATATCTTAACAAGTACCATGCCCAAAATCTTCGGTATCGGGTACAAAAAGACTCATACGATGATTGCCTTGAGAATACTCTGCTGTAAAGGCATTTTCTGCTTTTTCATTGACCGATATCGGACAGTTTGGCTTTTTCACTTCAATATGCTGTGACCTAGGAAGCTGTAAGAACGTAAGAACAGTTCTACTACCATAGCAAATCACTGCATAAACATAAAAATTCTGTTTTGCAGAAAATAGATAAAATTGATGGTTTGCAAATGTGCACACCAAAAGAAGAGCTGACTTGACATAGTAATGGTAATGCCCAATTATCATTTCTTTGCAAATAAGAAATGTGGACAACTTTCAAGACAATATGTTTCACTATCAGTCGGGAAATTTCAAGGCAAACAAAGTCCCAAAACAAAAGTTAGAGATGCTTACATATTTTTCATCTATAAGCAAGTCATTAGAAGCATCAGGTTTGTTTTCTTCATGTTCATGGACAGACTTCTCCATCAGATGGACAGAATTGTTGAGAAAATTTTGCGTATCACCTTGGGTTGACAAATTACTAGGTTCTTCTCCACCAAGAGATTGTAAGTTTCCAGATTCTGGCATTTTCTGTGGAAGGCTGTCATGTCCATTTTCTTCATTGAAACTTGAAATAGAGTAAGCTAAGGAATTCTGTTGTATATGCTTGATAACTGTTGCAGATGATGCTTTAGCGATACATGTCACATCTTTCTGTTCAGTGCTATTAATTTCACCGGCATTTGATGAATTAGGATCTATAATTTTACATCTTTTATTTCTCTTCCCAGTAATCCGTGGTGTAGAAAAACAGGAAAGCAAATCAGGAAGTGCACGCTCATCCGGGTATTTATCAATTGGATATGTTCTGCAGGCTTCATTCAAGAAGCTGGAAGATGCCAGACTTTGTTCTGCAGATCCATTAACATTAGCCATCATTTCCCTCAGCAGTCTCTGGACCAACGGATTTTTTAACCCAAAAAACTGTAAAAAAAATTAATACGAAATTAAACCGTGAAAATTTAGTCAAATTCCTTTTTCTTATAGTTATATGCAAGAACTGAGTATGCCAATTGCTAGCAGAATAATATGCATGACCAGCACTCAGCAATAGGATTAACTCGTAGAGACATCGTCCCAAATGGCCAGGCGTAAAGTACGTCTTAAGCAAAAAGAATAACTGGAAAGCAGCATTTCATATTCCTTCATCTATATTCATTCAGACTAGTGCCGCAGATAAAAGGAATCAGGGTCCAAATTTTATGACATTCAACTTTCCAGAGTGTTAGCACTTTGAACGTATAGTTAGAATGACCCAAGATTCCGGAGCTAAAGCGTAGCTTATAGTTTTTCTTCAACATGAGAAATTAAACCACTTCAGACTTGTCTGCTTTAGTAAAACCAACAAAACAAACATTCAGATCCCTAATTGACAACAAAACAATGTACTTTAGAATGGTAACACGATCACTTAGCTTGAACGCTCAATACGTGTCAAAACGGAAAAGCTAAATTGCATTACCTCCACGCCATCAATCTTGCACGAAGATCTTTTGCCGGGCCAAATTTTGACATTCTGGAGACCTCCTCTCTGAAATTTCTTCCATGCAATATCCGGAGTTTGGCCAGAAGAACACAAATGACCATCCACACTAGTGATCTAAAAACAAGATTAATTAAAAAAGAAAAAACAAATACACTAAAAATTAACAACATCAAGAAATGTTCGAAAGGATACAAACCTCAAACAGGGGGCCTTTGGGGCCTTGACGAATTTGCATGGTATAAACGCCTCCATTATAAGATCGCCGAGCTTCGTATCCCACAGGATACGGGTATCGATCTTTTCCCTACAAGATTAAACACTTTAATTTAGCTCGTCCAAACACACAAAAGCCTACCAGAGTCCATCGGATTAAACAAAAAAGTCAAAGAGAAAACCAGACCCGAGACGAGCTCCAATACTTCTTGTCCCAGGACCCCGAGTAGAGAGATCCTATGCAGATGATTTCCAGACCGTCCAACTGCTCATCCATCGGAGAAGAAGAGAACGTACAAATCGATTCAATTGGATTGCGCAGAGTGAGAGAGAAGATAGAGCTGAGACGGCGGGAATAGAACTGTACAGGTTAGGGGTCAAAATCTTCCCGCCAATAGTGTAGTGTTTTTTTTTTTAAATATACGAGGCTAAAATTGTCATCGGAAATTATGATATTTTGGCATAACATTTCTAATTAATTAACCTCGTTCAACATAATTTTAATGATTAAAAAATTGGACTGGTTCGACTAGTTCGACTGCAAAAATTTTAAATCGTTCAATTTTTTGTTATATTTTTAATCTTTTGATTAAATTTATTTTAATAATTTTTGTAGTTAAAAATTGATCAATTTATTAATTAATTAGTTAATTTTTATAAATTAATAAGACAAATATTTTACATCAATTTTAACATATTCTAATTAATTATACATAATTTATGCACCCATTTGTGAGAACATAATGTTTAAAATCAAAAATATTGCAGTATTTCTTTTCTAATAGCTCTTCGAAAAAAAACTGCTTTATTATTTGCTTGTGTCAGTCAAAATACAACTAATCATTCAAAATATTGTTTTGCTAAAAAGGAAAAAAAATCACACGATGACACTTATTTTCACGTGCATGATACTCCTGTGACAAATCATGTTAAGTTAGTGATGGCCCCTGTTACACGCGAGACTTTTTTTTTTAGTAAAATAACTTTCATTTCTCTCATAATCGAATGTATAGTGTAGTGCCTCAATCTTGGATATAGAAATATTGTTTATGCAATGATAATATATCACCAAATAGTTGTATTTCATTCTTTACCCATTATTGTAATGCCCCAACATCAATCCTAAAAGTATTACGACATATCTAAGGTATATTAAAAAGTGAACATAATGAATTAAGTACATCTTAGTAAGAGATATGATAGTACTCAATGTAAAACTCAAGAGTAAATGGATAATTTGTTCGCTTTAACATGGACATACATACTTAGACGTGAAATATGTATGGAAATTTTTGATATGTTTTCTTGGATTTATGAATGTGATATGAGAAGAATTGATAAAAGAAGTATTCCATAAGAGGAAGGGCAGGATAGGCAATAAAAGACCTACTTTGTTAATTTTAAGGTTTGAGACTTCACTTAGTTAATTTATGTATTTATGTATTATTGAATGAATATAAATATTCATTTAGATGTGGAATTGTCACTGGGATTGTTGGCCCCCGAAATTTTCATATTGAATTAAGCATGATTTAAATGAATTATGAGATTTGATGGATAAAGTTTTGGAATTATTTGTTATGTAAATGTTGGTATAAATTATTTTATGGTTTGGTTGTATTAAAAGTGGTAAGAATACATAAGGGCATTTTGGTCATGGCACTTAAGATTTTAAGGCTTAAGGCTTAAGTGAAAAGGGCAAAATGGACATTTGACTATTAAGTAGGATTAAAAAGAAAGAAAGAAGAAGAATTAGAAGGAAAAGAAAAGAAAAGAGGGAAGAAGAAGGGAGAAGCCGTCGGTGGAGAAAGAAGAGAAGAGAAAGAGGGTTTGCTTACCTAAGCGATTTCCGACAGATTCGAAGCGATTTCGGGTAAGTTTTGCTTCGTTTAATCTTATTATGGTTAGATTAAACTTAAAGGATGTGGAATAGGTGAGAATCGATGGTTTTAGGGTTTTAGAAGAAAAATGGATAGATTTCTTTGGGTTTATGATTTTATGGTTGATTTTGAAATGTTAATGGGTTAGAAATGTAGTATAAGACATAATCTAAGGTTTAGATGTGTTGCATTTGGTTAATGGAATGATTGAAGTCAAAAAATGCAGGAAAATTGGGTTGTGGAGTCGTTCTCCAAACCCGCACGTCGCGACGTGCGTATGAACACGCCGCGACGTGCGTACGTGCGCATTAATATTTGCCGCGACATGCGAGGAAGGCAACGTCGCGATGTGCGTGTGAGGCGACGTCGCGACGTGCGAGGGAGGAGTGTTCGCCGCGACGAGCGGCCCATTCGCCGCAGTAAGCCCCAATTTGTCCGAAAGAGAAATATGTTGGTATTTTGGGCATATCTTTTGCTATAAATGTCCAATTTAGATGATTTTGGAGTTGTAGTGATCTAGAAATAAAGGACTACAAGTTTATGAAAAAAATAAGTTTTAATTCAGTATTTAAAGGTCTTAAAGTTGGGTCACAAGTTGGGTCTAGATTCTTGTTTCAGCATAAGGATAGTCTCAACTTATTTGGGGTATAACTTTCGGGTTTTTGAACCAAATTGAATGCTTCTGGAGTCAATAGAAACGTAAGGCAATGAGGACTTTTATGAAAAAAGTGACCCGAATGTTTGGACTTTTGGCAGGGTTTGGGTTTATTTAGACTTTATCTTAGTAATTATGCAATAATTGGATCCCTAATTTGTATTCCTAATTGAATAGGAATTTTGCATTTGAAAAAGGGAATCAAGGAAGGCAAGAGGATCAAATGAGAGGTATCTTTTCAGAATATGTCCGAGCAAGGATTTCAGGTGGGTTTCATGTTTATAATTTAGTAATGAGCCACTAAAGTTTTCTCTAATATCAAAAATGCTTTCAATTATTTCATAAATATCGTTTTGGTTCTATTGAATGATTTGAAAATTTTCTACATGTTTCAGCATATGAACGTTTCTGATGAATTATGAGAAATATTACGAAATATTTTTAAATGCATTATGATCATGTTTATGAACTGCCTTGATAGGCATTATGGCATTTTGTAAGAATGGAAAGAATGAA
>JANIHY010000001.1:1652760-1663563 GCA_027479065.1 Erythroxylum brevipes
AAACTATTAAATAAAATTAATTGGTTTATTTTAGTTTATAAAGACTAATTAGTTTTTAAATTTGGTCAATTTTTAACAACAAAAATTAGTCAAAAAAATTAAATACGGAACCAAAAAATTAGTTAGTTTAAAGATTTTACTGTTAAATCGACCCATCTAGTTCATTTTTTTAAACATTGTCATTTGTTTATAATAGTCCCCTTTGAAAGATGGGTTGATGGAATGTGCTTTAGTTTGTTCATAATTTCAAGTAGTTTTCATACCAGAAAATGTGTATTATCCAATCAATGATTTTCTTTTTACAGATCTCGAACGTGAATAGCTTCACATATCACATGTTTCTGCTTCGCTTGCATTTTGATTCTCCATCTTGTTGCTTTTTATTATGTGTGTTGTGCCTTTCAATCTCCATCTTGTAATAAAAAATTGTCTTTCTGTTATGATTTTGCACGCTGAACATCACTTTCTGACATGAAAAATGTGATCAAAATCGTTACCTGAAACTGAAATCTATTCCAAATCTCAAGAATTTTACGTAATCCTGTGTCGAACACGTTGAACGTGTGTTGAATGCTCGTAACTTTGTCAAGGAAAACAATGATGAATATTAAATATAGAACAAAGAAGTTACAATTTAATTCTTAAAAGTATTTTTGGAATTTACACTATGATCTTTCAATATTATAGTTAAATTTCAAATTTATTTACACTTAATTAAATATTTATTGCATAAAAGCTTGTTAGTTATCGAAGTGACCTTGTTTGAAAAGACATTTAGACATTTAATTATATGTTCTTTCAATTGTTCAGGTTATATGCTAATAAATGACATAAAAGATGAACAAAATAATTGAGATTATTAATTATAGTGTTAGGAGATTACCTAAAGGTGGATCATTGCTTATAATTAATAACATCAAAAAGACTTATCTAAATACTTGGTGAATATGCTTGTGTATCCAAAGATAACATGAATATTAACTTGAGTATGATTGATTGTCTATTAAAGTGTGCATATATCTATGTTGTTAGCATCATTATGGATTAAGGATATGTATTTAAGTATTACCCAAAGGTGAACTTATATATATATATATATACTAAATGTCCTCGAAGTATTAATGTGTGAGTTTGTTTTTACTTTTGTAGCTTCTAATAATTTGTTAGCTATAGGTAACGGTTTGATCAAGTTTAATAGGCTAAACTATGTCAATTGGTCTAAGCAAATCTATTTTCAATTGGGTATTAAGGATAAGGATCTGACATTAGTTACTGAGAAACCTGCAACCATTACTGAGATTAGCACACAAGCTAAAAAGACATTATTTGAAGCTTGGAAAAAGTCTAATAGATTGAGTCTAAACTCAATGCGATTGACAATAACTGAAAATATTAAGCTATTAATGCTTAATATGGACAATGCAAGGAAATTCATGATGAAAATCAAGGAGTACTCATAATCAAACATAACTGACAAGTTTATTGTAGGAAACTTGATGAGTGAATTGATGACTAAGAAGTTTGATTGGTCTTGACCTATCTATGATCATGTAATAGGCACGACAAATATGAAATCAATGGGTATGGATGTAAGTGAATCCTTCCTAGTCCAATTCATCATCAACTCACATTCTCTTGAATTTGGTTAGTTCTAAATGAATTATAACACTCTTAAGGAGAAATAGAACTTTCAAGAAATCAACGTCATGTTGATATATGAGGAGGGAAGATTAAATAAAATGAAGGAATACTTTGTTCATTTTACAGTATACCATGAAGCTAGCAGTAGAAAGGGAAAAGCCAGGAAAGAAAAACAACAAGAAGGACAAAGCCCCAATGAAGGTTAATGAGGGTCAAATCCATAAAGAGCAGTGTTGTTTCTTCTACAAGAAAGTTGGTCACCTCAAGAAATATTGTCTTAAGAGAAAGGCTTGGTTCGAAAAGAAAGGTTAGTACTATGTTTCAACACATTTTGAATCAAGTCTTATTGAGGTGCCCAATAATACCTGGTGGTTAAATTCAGGTGCAACTACTAATGTGTCACATATTATGCAGGGATTCCTTCTAATCAAACCATAAATGGAACTGAAGAATTCATGTATATAGGTAACAATTGCCACATACAGAATAATCTGAGACACTAGTTGTATTCTAAATCTTGGAAAGTGTCTTTATGTTCCTGGATGTACTAAAAATTTAGCTTCTATTAAAAAGTTGGATAAGATAAGTTTTAATTTCAATGTTGGAAACAATGTTTTTCTTTACATAAACAACAGTACTATTATAGTTTTGGTACATTAATGGATAGTTTATATCATTTTAACCTTGATGTTAATTATTTTGAATCCTTATTTCATGTTGAACACAATATTGGTAATAAACGTAATGCTATAATGAACACTCTGCTTACTTGTGTCATCAAAGGTTAGGTCATATATTTAGAGAAAGAGTGATCATGTTAGTGAAAAATGAAATCTTACCTCAACTAGATTTCACTGATTGGGATGTGTGTGTGGATTGCAATTAAAGGCAAGTAAAACAAACTCATGTAAAAAAATTTGGCCATAAAAGCACTAAGTTACTTGAATTAATACACACTAATATATATGGTCCTTTTCATGTTCCATCTTGGAGCGGTGCAAAAAAATTATCACCTTTATTGATGACTATTCATGTTATTGTTATCTCTATTTATTGCATGGAATGTCTCAATCAATGGACATTCTTGAGGTGTTCATTAATGAGGTACAAAGGAAATTAGATAAAAAAAGTAAAAGTAGTAAGGTTTGATTGAGGTGGTGAATATTATGGTAAATATGGTGAGAATGGACATTGTCCAGGTTCATTTGCAAAACTTCATCAAATTCGAGATATTTGTGCATAATATAGAATGCCTAGTACACCATAACAAAATGATGTAGCTAAAAGATGAAATCATACTTTTATAGATATTGTTAGGAGTATGTTAAGTTATACTAATATACCTTTATCTTTATGGATGTATGCACTAAAGACAACATCATATCTACTTAATAAGGTTTATAGTAAAACAATTCTTGTGACATTTTATGAATTGTGGATAGGTGGGAAACCTAGCCTGAGGCACATACATGTTTAGTGTTGTCCAACAAAAATAAGGATTTATACTCCTCATGAAAAGAAGCTTGATGCAAGAACCATTAGTGTTTACTTCGTCGGTTATCTAGAAAGTCTAAAGGGTACAATAATAATTGAGTCTAGTAATGCTAGATTCAATGAAAATGGACAAATCAGTGGCGGTAGGGAATCACGAAAGGTGGATATTCAAGAGAATCATGTGGAAAATCCTTCACCTAAAGTCTCTCTTAAGTTGTTATTCCTCTTGTTGTATCACATTCATGCAACATATCAGAGCAACAAGTTAATACTCCAAACCCACAAGAAGAGAATGTCAATAATGAACTAGTCAATTATATGCAGGCATAAATGATTAAGTGATACCACAAGAAATAATATTGTGAAGGTATATAAGGATTCAGTCTCATTTAAAGAAGTCGTGAAATATAACAATTCTGTAATAGCTTAATGTTATGAAAGAAGAGTTTAATCTATAGATGATAATCAAGTATAGGAACTAGTTGAGTTACTTGAAGGCTCAAAACAAGTGTGTTGTAAATGGGTCTTTAAGACCAAAAAGGACTCGAAAAATACTATTGAAACGTATAAGGCTAAACTTGTAGCTAGAGGTTATACTCAAAAGGATAATATTGATTCTAAAGAGACCTTCTCTCCAATTTTGAAGGAGGACTAGAGTTGTTATGACATTGATAGCTCATTATGATTTAGAGCTTAACCAAATAGATGTAAAGATCACTTTTCTTAATGGTTACTTAGAAGAACAAGTTTATATGGACCAACTGGAAGGTTTTATGACTGTAAGAAAAGAAAATATGGTATATAAATTAAATAAGTCAATATATGGTTTGAAACAAGCTTCTCGACAGTGATATCTTTAGTTTAATGATACCATTACCTCGTATGACTTTGTAGAGAACACTGTTGATAGATGTATTTATATGAAGGTCAGTGAAAGCAAGTTCATTATTTTGGTACTGTATATTGGCGATATTCTTTTGGATGCTAATGATTTAGGCTTGTTACATGATGTAAAGAAATTTGTCTCTAATAACTTTGAAATGAAAGATATGAATGTGACATCCTATATGATTGGAATAGAAATATTCCATAACAGGGCACAAAGATTGTTAGGGTTGTCTCATAAAGGATATATCTATACAGTATTAGAGAGTTTAAGATAAAAAAAATGCTCAATAAGGATAGTTTCAATTCAGAAAGGGGATAAATTTAGTGAAATGCAATGTTCAAAGAATGATTTGGAACAAAAGGAAATGTAATATATTCCTTATGCATCTGTAGTTGGGAGTTTAATGTATATTCAGACTAGGATATCAGTTTTGCTGTTAGAATGTTAGGTCAATATCAAAGTAATCCCATAATGGACTACTAGAAAGCCGCAAAGAAAGTTATTATGTATGCACATGGCATCATGGATTACATGCTCACATACAAGAAATCAAATCTCTTAGAAGTGATTGGTTATTCAGATTCAGACTATGCTGGTTGTGTAAACTCAAGGAAATCTATTTTTGGTTATCTATTCTGACCAGCAAGAGGAGCAATTTCTTAAAAGAGTGAAAAACGGTCTATCATTGCAACTTCCACTATAGAGGCTGAATTTGTGGCATGCTTTGAGGCCACCATTTAAGCATTATGATTGCGAAACTTTGTCTTAGGGCCATGTATTGCCGACAGTATAGCTAGACTACTAAAAATTTATTGTGATAATTATGCATTTGTCTTTTTCTTTAAAAATGACAAGTATTATAAGGGTGTTAAAGCTTATGGATTTGAAATACTTGTCAATTAAAGATGAAGTGTAAAAACATAAAATGTCAATTGCGCATATTGAAATTGATCTAATGGTAGCAAATTCGTTAATTAAAGGACTACCGCCTAAAACATTTACTGGTCATGTTAGAAGGATGAACATTATAGATAAGTCCTTGTTAGCATGAGATTATGTTATGTATATACATACATATGTTTGGTTATTTGCTATTATTGTTTTGACACTTATGAATTCAATTAAAGTTCCGTTTTTGCTTATTTGTTAGTTATCATATTATATTGTGTACACGCATTGTTTTATTGTGATGAAAATTTATGTTTTAAGAAAACATTAAAGTTGAAAATTGCATTGTTTCTCAATTACAATTATTTTGGGTTGAGTTTATTGTGTGATAAATGTAAGGAATCATGTCATTAGATGACTTTTGACCTTCATGATCCCAACATTTCAATTTATTGAAGTTTGATGACTTGATCGATTTAATATATGGTGCACGGTTATATTGTTGGATCATCAAGTTGTAAAATGGGCCAAGTGAAAAATTGTTAGATTAATTTAATAATCATAAAAGTGTAGCCCGCATTACTTGACTCTAATGTAAGGTGGATCTACCTTTTTACTTTTCTTCGTTTTTTTCCAATGGTGCAAGAACGTACATTTTTCTTTTGGTAACTGTTCACTTAACTTAAAGGGAGAAGAAAGGGTTTTATTCGTTCTTGCACCATTAAAAAAAACAAAGAAAAGCAAAAGGTGAGAGTGGATAAACTTCTTTACAACGAGAAGCATCTGCAATAAAAAAGATTAAAAATATATTATTGTAGACACATAATAAGCATGAATCAAGACTAGTATGTATGAATGTTAATTGAATGAGTTGAATCAATTGTGTTATGCTTGATCTTAGGAAAATTCTAGACTTGAAATATTGTTTAGAATATTATAGTTTCAATATACACAAGAAACAAGCAGCAAGCAAGAGTTATATCATTCAATTCAATGTCTTGAAGTGCTTTTCTCAATACGCCATTCACGAATTTTGGTAATCTTAAGGTTTCGAATATCATCTGAAACCTCGAGCATGAAATTTCAATACCATAAATAATAAAAAATGGAAACTTTGATATCAAGACGATGATAACGTACAGCACAAGTAAAACTCATGGACTTGTACTCATTCCAGTCAATTGGGTCATCTTCATTTTTGTTTTTTCTTATGGCCAAGTGTTCTTCCTGATTGTGTTTACGCAAAAACATTAGTTTCTTCTTCGAGGAAGTTACAGTTACTGAAACTTTGAAAGGTTATTGTTAGAATTATATACAATTTTCAGTTAATTTAGTTGACAATTAAGCTAGTTATTCATTCTAAAGACTTACTATGTAAATATTCTTAAATCTGATGATATGAGATAGATTTTCTTCTCTCTCTATTTGGTTTTTCTAACATGGCATCAGAGACAATCTCTTCCGCATCTCCAGTATTTCTAGAATCTTTCTAAGGTTTCCAGTTCTTCTTGTTTTTCTTTGCACCCGAAACAAAAACTTCACAATTTCTTTACAATCTTTACTTCTTGTGTTCTTTGAATCTTGCTGCTATGGCTACTTTCAATGCCTGGACAGCTAATAATAATACTTTTGGTTCAACGTCGAAACCAGAAGATAATCCCTCTAGTCCTTCTTATCTTCATGTAAATGAAAATGCAACACTTGTTCTTGTTTCTTCTGTTTTAACTGGACCGAAATACCACCAATGGCAACAAGTCATGAAGATGTCATTGCTATCCAAGAATAAACTTAGCTTTGTAGATGGATCAATTTTACAACCACTGCGCTTCGATCTGTTGTTTGTTCCTTGGGAAAGATGCAACAATCGGGTAATCTCTTGGCTTATCTATTCTATTTCACCTTCAATTGCACAATCCATAATTTGGTTAGATTCAGTCTTTGAAATATGGAATGATCTTAAAGCTAGGTTTGCTCAAAGCAATTCCTTTCGTATATATGATCTTCAACTTGAGATTTATACCTGCCTATAACACCCCACTTCCGCAAGACCCGAACCCGACATCGATGGTGATATCCGAGTCCGTGCCCCGCGAGGGTGGCGTATTACATCATTCAGTCAAAACTCAGTATGAACTTTTTGTTTTCTTTCTCAAACACATCTACATCAGTAACTATGCGGAAATAACATATGTGAACAATTTAATGGCCTCAGGGCTCTTTTTATAAATTCCATTAATATCAGTCAGTGAATTTACAAATTGACCTGATCAGTCATATAAAAATTCAGAAAAACAAAAATACATTAATGTAGGCCAATGCAGACGCGAACTGATCCCGACCTTTAACTGACACTCGAATGCTGAAAGCATACTCCCGCTGGTCTAATGGGGTATTCTTCTTATCCTGAAAAATAGTTACAAATTTTGGGTGAGTTTTGCGAACTCAGTGAGAAACCATCATCGATGGTTTACTCAACTCATGCATATACAAACAATTCACAGAATATCACATGCATTATCAGTTCACACATATAAGGCGTTTCGCCTTTCACACAGTCCACATTTAATTATTCGTATATGCAATGCACATGCGACACTTTCCATTTTATTACGGCGTTGTGACCGTGCGCCTGATTACTATGGGCTTGAAGCCCTGATACGTTGAGCCTTTGGCTCTAAATTACGTTGGGCTTGAAGCCCTGATACAGTGAGCCTGTGGCTCTTACGTTGAGCTCGAGACCATGTGGTGTTGAGCTTTAAGCTCTGAAATACGATGGCTGCTCCAGTCACAACTGTCATTATCTGATCATACCTTTATGCATGAATGCATATGTCTCAATTTACAATAGTGTGTCACAACATAACACCATATATCCAATTTCGTATTAAAACCAATTAATTCCAATTTATGCACAAATAACACTTCTATATCAAATTCCGTATACATATGTCCCTTGCAAATTTCGCATTTTATCAACACCTCCATATTCATTAAATCTCCCAAAGTGCCATGTTCGAATACTAATTCACCCACAATTCATTTGATCAAGCTAAGATTCATTTTTATGAACTTTCATGGTATAGAGATTTCTTCATCTATGCAAAATATTCTTCTCCATTTTTCAAATACATTAAATCAATCATCGATGATCATAGTCACTATTCACTCCAAACACAATTGAGACACTTCACTCTTCAGTAGTATAGTAAACTCATTATATCCATGATTGATTCTTATAACTCTCTTTAAATATCAAATTTCTCCACATACATCAATTTATTTTCGATCGATACTCCTTGGTTGGTAATACATTCATTATACCAACTTTGTACTTCCTGAACATAATTACACAAAATATACATGAACCTATATTCTTCTCCTTTAGTGTCTCCATAGTCCAATAAACCAGTTACATAATCGGATTCTTTACATCAACATAAGTTTCCACTAGAATTAGGACTCCCAAACATAACTTTTTAATTCATTTCAGATTTATCTCTTTAATGATTACTCTCAGATCGAATCGTCAGATCAACTTAACTCAATTTAGGGAAATTCTTCTTTGAAAGAAGATTTCTTACTACAATCCTTAATACTATTCATAATAACCTTATCAATCAACTATTTTTCATCACTATATATCAGTCATTCTTAATACCTCGAGAAGATCAATTTCAACTGTGCATAATATATCAATAAGATCAATTGATGCCAGGGCTTGCATGATCAAAACATCCCTTATAAAGAGGCTCTGTAGGGCACTTAAACAATTTCATTTATTCTAATATCTTGGCATACATCGCCAAAATCATCACATCTTATCCAGAGATGCATTCACATCAATTTACCAATTAATAAGTTATACTACTAAGGACACTTTAATCCCATTTAACTCCAGATAACCTTTCTCTTTTTGTGCTAGATCTTGATCAAGGGGACTTTGTTATAATCATGTCCCTCTTCATTTCCTTCAAACCCATCACCTATGTTATCATCATGAACTTAAACAGTCTCAATTCCTTCCCAAATTGATCACTACAAGCACCCTCATGTCTTACTCTATCTTGAACTTTGAACTAGGGGAACCATGATTGGCACTAATTCAATAAGTCACCAATTACTTCCTATATCATTTTCACGCATGTTATTCACATTTGTTTAATAATTCACCAGTTACAGTGATCCCACTATCAGATGTACACTCATAATGACAATTTAATCTGAACTCAACAACTTTTTCGTATATCACTAATATCATCTCATCGTCCAACTGCCATTTATTCCATCGCACACATATTTATTCTCAATCAATTTATAATGGTAGGGGCATAATCCAAGTGGACATTAATCCTCCACTTCCATAGACATATTCTTACACTAAGTCTGAAACCCTTATATCGATAATCACACAATCATGCTAAGTCCAAATGCAATCTTTCAAGGTCATGTCAACTTGGCTTATACACTTTCACCTTATTATATCTACTTATATCCCTATTTCTCCTCAACAATCCATGAAAGTGTATTTGCATTTGTATCACATTTGAGAACATATTACCCGATTGGAATTTCAATTTCATATTCACTAATATTTCTATCGATACAATTACACTAAATCATTATCCATTATATCCAAACCCAAAAGTTCCGAAGCATAAACATCATGAATCTTCGGTCTCAAGAATACATATATATTTTTCTACTATCTCCTTATACTGAATTACAGATTCTTATCACAACACTCACATATTCATTTCAATTCTAAATTCACCCTTAGGTGATCATGTCAGTTTTATAACTTCCTTTCATTATGTCTGTACATATAGTCCCCTCATTTCTATTCACATCCTTATTTTCTCCAATCAATTCATGGCAATATGTCGATTCACAATTATTTTACCCCCAAAGGATATATCACCCTCAAGGATATGCACCCTTTTGTGGGGGACTCTTATCTACTATGCAAAACCAGATACGATTTCTCATGTCCACTATGTCCATAAATCTTACTTTCTCACATTCAGTCAGATTATCATTTCTCTTAATGCTTCTAACAACTCAACTCTTAATAGAATGCTCATGCACGTGACTCATACTGGGGATCAGTTGTCGTTGTCTGCTTTGACAAGACTAATACATGCTTGACACATTTTTAGAACGCCTATATAAGATTGTACTTCTGGGCTCTGATACCACCTAAATGTAGCATCCCACTCCCGCAAGACCCGAACTCGACATCGATGGTGATATTCGAGTTCGTGCCCCACGAGGGTGGCGTGCTGCAACACTCAATCAAAACTCAGTATGAACTTTTTGTTTTTCTTTTCTTAAACACAATCCACATCAGTATTTATGCGGAAAGCAATATATATGAATAATTTAATGGCCTCAAGGCCCTTTTCAAAAACTCCATTTATATCAGTCAGTGAATTTACAACTTGACCTAATCAATCATACAAAAATTCAGAAAAATAAAATACGCTAATGTAGGCTAATGCAGACGCGAACTGATCCCGACCTCTATCCGTCACTTGAATGCTGTAAGTATACTCCCGTTGACCTAATGGGGTATTCTTCTTATCCTGACAAATAGATGCAATTTTGGGTGAGTTTGCGAACTCAATGAGAAACCATCATCGATTGTTCACTCAATTCATGCATTACGCAAATAGCGTACAGCATATCACAATAACACATTCAGAAACTCACATAGCAATTTACAGATTCTCATGCAATCACAAAACTCAGAAATTTCACAATTCAGTTATCACAATTGTATCATGCACTCTTGCCTATTTCCTATTCACTGAATTCAATCCATCACAATGTGTATGCAATGCATATGTGACTCTTTCCCATTTTATTACAGTGTTGTGATCGAGCGCTTAAAC
>JANIHY010000001.1:1742963-1763358 GCA_027479065.1 Erythroxylum brevipes
CTACAATTATAAGTTATAAAAATCTAGTTTTTTCTTTTCTTATATAATTCAAACTTGGCTTTTAAATTTTTTAAGTCCATTTTTAAGTGTAAATATTGTTTATGAGTATATTTTTAAAACTCAAGCCATTTCTTAATTAATATTGGAGTATTATGTAAATTTTTAATTTATCCTTTTTGATAAGGCAATATTACAACAATATTCACTAAGAATCTCGTTAATACGTTAGATCTTGAGAAGCTCAGTAGTATACAGTCTTACTCTTAACAGTAAGTTAATATTAGAAAATTATAATTTTTTCCTTGATTTGTATTAGAAAAATGATTTTTTATGAATCATTTTTTACATACTAATATTAAATTAAGTTCTTATAATATTATGTTTTTTTTAATCTTAGATTAAGAATCGATGAAATTTGGAACGAACCCAGATAAATTAAAATTTGATTATCTTGATTAATACTACATTGATTTATAATATACCTTTATAATAAGTAACGAAGAAAGGAAAATCGTGAATTAATTAAAATCTCACACATTGAATATTCAATAACATTATTAGGGTTATATTTAGTTAAACATAAGGTTTTTAAAATAATATAATTGAATAATTTGTAATGGAATAAAATATAAGTGAATGTAATGTTAGAAGATTATTATTTGAGAGCGATGGAAGAGTTTATAATATAAAATAACAAATATTGTTTGATTGAAGGATTTATAATGTAATGTAGTATAAAGTTGTTTATCATTTTACATTCTATCTTAAACTAAAAAAGTTAGACATTTTTTTATTTTTGCTGATTAGAATAAAATGAAATAAAACATGAAAATTTTTTTTTTTCGTTTTCATGCTATTTCATTTCGTTATAAATTTTTGTCGTATATTACACTTGTTTTATTTTATTAATAAATCTCCAATGATCGTCATCATCGTCATTATGAAGTTCCGTAATAAAGTAGTGTACGAAGAGATCTTATAGATAATCTGTCGACGTGTCGGGGGTGTGGATCCGTTCATCAATCAACCAAATTAACGTACAGTAAACGACAGGTAAACAAAAGGAAAAGCCGACAACGGCCATCCCCGACCATGGTTATCCTACAAGGTGTCAATAATCTCACGTCACCCCCAAGTTTCAGGAGCCCAAATCCATATAGACCCATTTTTGTGATATGATCAAATTTGCAAAGTCTCTCTCTCCATTTTCGCATAGAACTGAACCTTGTGTAGACCTTAAAGTTTGGAACTTTCTCTTTTCTGGATTCGTAGTCCGAGGTTTCTTGTCCTATAGGTACGGTTCTTGTTTCTGCTAATTGGGTTTTCGTTAATTTTGTGTTATGTTTCATGGGTAGTCTTTGGTTTAATGAGTGGGGTTGCATTTGGATAATGGGCGGCGGTCAGTTTTGGTATAAGTGTAGGAGAGATAACTCCAAGACAGGCCTCTACTTATAATTGACTAAGCAGAGTGATTTAGTAGTCTTTTGGGTTTTGTGATTCGGTTCAAGATTGGTGCACTTGATCACGATTTGCTTGGAGGTGGTTGATTGCTGTACTTTTTGTCAATTTAGTAGAACACTGGTGTCATGTGTAATTATGTTAATTTATATGGTGAGTGATGTGAATTATAGGCAACTCTTTGGAGGTATTGTAGTTTCTCTGATTCGTCTTTCTTAAAACTTCATAGGGTTCTTCGAGTAAAACTGATTGCTTTTATCTAGACAAGTGGTTTTGGATTATTAAGCAGTCTTGTGATTGCTATTTAGGTCTGGACTGAGAGATGCAGAAAGAATATGGATAATGTTGATAAAAACCACAGCAGCTTCAAAGTGCTCAATGGCTAACTCAGCTGTTGCAGAGCAGCAATTTAAACTCCAATCAAAGATTATTGGTGCAGCATTCATCTTGGAAATATTATCCAAATTGGAATAAATTGAAGTAAATATGGAAGAAGCACGAAAACCACTTCTATCTTCATATCTTCCAGAGTTCAGGTCTTCTCATAACACTGGAAGCCTTAATTTTGATGTACATGGAAATCGTGGAACTGCCTTTCCAGGCTTAAAGAAGAGAGGTCAGGGACATGGAAATCGTTCATGGATTAAGATTGATCAAGATGGCAACTCAAAAGTTTTGGAACTTGATAAGGCTACTATAATGAGACATTGTTCCTTGCCTGCAAGGGATCTACGGCTTTTAGACCCCATTTTCATTTATCCGTCTTCTATTTTGGGACGGGAGAAGGCTATCGTGGTTAATCTTGAACAGATTAGATGTATCATCACTGCTGATGAGGTTATCCTAATGAATTCCTTAGATAGTTGCGTAGTTCAGTACAACTCAGAATTCTGTAAACGTCTTCAGACAAGGAAGGATCAAGCTGGTAAGGCTGCGTATAAGATGTTTATAATAGACACATTACTGATTCTAGTGGGAGTTTAGACATTTAATTTCTTATGATTAGGTAGATTTACTAAAAAACTGGGAAATAATTTTTGTTCTTGAGCATGAAATTATGTAGGAATATGCTAAAGCTTCAATATACAAATTCAAAAAGGCTTCCCGTAAGGAAAGCCTTAAAATCTGTTTCGATTCATTAGAAGTGGTGCGAATGAGCAATGTAAGGAAAATAATTCAAAAGCTCTAAAATCGTGGACCAAACAGGGTTATGTACTTATTCACCCTTCAGTAGCAACAATTAATTTTCTCTTAATAGTAGGTGCTGAATTTTCTCATGATCACTTCTAATCAGTTTGGATTCTTAAGTTTTAGAAAACTTAAAATACATAATTTACTTACTGTTGCTACTCATTTGATTCAGAGGACTTGCCATTTGAATTTAGAGCTCTGGAGTTGGCCTTGGAATTAGCTTGCATGTCCCTTGACTCCCAGGTATGCTGTATCTGCTTGACTAGCTCCACATGTAAAAAGTCCTTTTAGTAGAAATGTTGCTGTCCTTGTTCATTGTGATAAATGGCTGTCTGAAGGTTGTCAATGTACAATCTGATCAAGTGCTTGGAGCCTTCATAAGTTGTTTTATCTGTTGATTCAAAAAGAAGGTAGGGCTCTTTGAGAAGAGAGCTGAACTAATATTGATTCAGGGAAACATTGGCTGAACATAATTTTTGTCCCATTTTTTTTTTATCATTTCCAATTGAACCGCATGAAGATTTAGTCGTCGTCGTTTCATGATCCAAGACTCTTCAATATAAATTAAATGAAATACTAAAGGTATGCAAGCCTGTGTAAGTAATGGTCAGTTCTTGGGAGCAAGAATTTGAAACAGATCCAAGTTTATCAATTTTCTGTGAGCTTATGATATTCAAAAGGACCTACAGCCTGGTTGCAAGGTTCAAAATTTTTACATTGCACTTTGTAATGGTGCCTGATTTGCATTTTGTAGCAATAGTCAGATCAGATTTCCATTTTGATTGTTATTTATCTGGTTTCAATTTTATGATTATTAAGACCGTCCAATATATTTGACCAAACTCTTGGATGGAATCCATGTGTTAGTATTTTGGCCATCTTTTGAATTAGATCAGATTAGGTGGCTAATCCTTCCTGTATTATTTTATTTCCCTATGTTCTCAGCTCCTGCTAAGAAATCCTTCATATACAGTCACTTATCTTCAGCATTCAACTCACATCAGTAGTTACTCTTTCAGTCTTTTCTATAATGACCATGTTTTCTTTCCCCGAAGTCAGCCTAACATGAGCTGCAGTAACTTGTCAGTTGCTTGCTAATTGATGATTCTTGAGTTTGAAGGTAAAAGAGCTGGAGATAGAGATATATCCTGTTTTGGATGAATTAACATCATCTATCAATACTCTTAATCTGGAACGTGTTCGTCGACTCAAAGCACATCTCCTAACCTTGACTCAACGAGTCCAGAAGGTCAAAGCATTCCTCCTTTTGTTTTTATTTTTTCTTGTATGCAGCCACTTGCCATGTCATTTGATCTTAGATTCAAATTGTAGGTTAGGGATGAGATAGAGCATCTAATGGATGATGATGGTGACATGGCTGAGATGTATCTGACGGAGAAGAAACAGAGGTCAGAAGTTTATTCACCAAGTGGAAATGATGTCTCAAGTCAAAGACGAGCGGTTTCAAAATCTGCACCGGTTTCTCCAGTGAGAACAATAAGTGGCTGCCAAAAATTGCAGAGGGCATATAGCACTGTTGCTAGTATGAGTAAACAAGGGAGTCTAACAAGTTCATCCAGTTACAGTGAGAATATTGCCCAACTTGAAATGTTGCTGGAAGCATATTTTGTTGCTATTGATAACACTCTCAGCAAACTATTCTCGGTGAGAGATGCCTTTCACCATAATATTTGTGAACTTACCTAAAATTTACATGGAAGCTGGGGGTTAGTTGAGAAAATTCTTGAAATTCTGGAGGGATAATACATGAGAAAAAAATATAGGTGAGTTAAAGAACCCTATTAATTGCAAAACTGACTGATTATACACAACTACATATTGTATATAATTACATCTCTTTGATCTTAGCTAAATGAATTGACAATGGTTACTGGCCATATTGAATCTGTATAACGCCATCTTCATGTAACATTAATCAATGTTTTTATGACGGCTTACTAGGACAGGAACTTATTATGAATCAGATTTTACAATGCTTGTTTAAGCTTTTCTATAATTGTTGCAGCTCAAAGAGTACGTTGATGATACTGAAGATTTGATAAACATTAAATTGGTAAAGTTTGAACTTTCAATTTCCACAATTTTCAACAGTATCCGGTTGATAAAGAAATTTACAGTTGGTATTTCCTCGTATATCAACAGGGCAATGTCCAGAATCAACTTATTAAATTTGAGTTACTTCTTACTGCTGCAACCTTTGTGGCTACATTATTTGCGGTTGTGACGGGAGTTTTTGGGATGAATTTTGAAGCGTCCATTTTTGATTTCCCATATGCATTTAATTGGGTGATCATTATAACAGGTGCTGTAAGTGCTGTGTTGTACTTCTCATTATTGTTATATTTAAAGCACAAGAAACTTTTCCCACTGTAACTGGTGAGTGCAATATGCTCTGATCAAGGATACTAGAGTTATTGCATTGCAATAGTGATTCTTCTGGAATTGTTTTATGGCCTTGCGTTCCTATTTTCCCGTCTAATATTGAATGAAGTTTAATACTTCTACTATATCAGTGTGACTCAGAGATAATGAAATAATTCAGTCAATCGAAGAAAAATAAAAGTGCTAGGTGTGGTTACGGGGCAAATTCATGCCCTGTGACAATAGCCATGATGAGAAGTCATTTGATTGTTTCAGATCAGGAAAAGGAATTGGTGAAGATGGTGTGGCATTGAAACTACTAGGACAACTGCCTTGTATTTAATGTGTTGCATTCAGAAGAGCTCCTCCAATGGCTATTCCAGTTGGACCAATATAGTCTATTGATGGGTAGTTAATGTGTTTGTGGAAGAATCTGTTGCAGAATCTTTATTCCTCCGTTTCCAGTTGTTAGGTATCACTTAAGACAGGAGGAACAACAAGAATGACAGTCCATTCTTTGTTTGTCAAGTTGGCAGTAGCCAGAGAGTAGAGGTGGGGATATAATGGAACCTGAATCATTTCCATAAATCCATTTTATTTATAAGACTCATCAAATGTATTGCATAATTCTCAAGTCATTCATAGTCACATTTTACTTATCTTAAGGGAGTTATATTTTCAAAAGCTCTAACCAGGCAGGTAGGTATACTTTCCATTCAATTTCTCAATTGCTAATGCTGATCATAAAGGTGTGAACTGTTTTTTCAGCTACCCTGAAACACACATTTTGTTCATTACATAACTTGTAAACCAGATTTTTATAAGTGGTCCCTACGTTCCAACAATGTACAAATGGTACTGTCCATTCTGTGTCAAATATAATTTCAGCTTTCATCTCAATACAATAATAATCAAAATAGCTTTAATTCATCTTAATAGTCTTTCCTTTATATGGAAGATTTGATATGAATGGGAGCATAACCACTCCCTTAGGTGAAACATCTATTGCCTCGGGTTGACGTTGAATATGCAAGATGTTTCGCTGAGTTGTGGCCTATAAACATTATGATATAACTATACTTGCTTCCATCTATTCCCTGGTATGAACTTTGGAAATGTGTTAATAGAAAGGAAGAATATGGAATGTGCCCAGTGACAATCTTCTTACTCAACTGCAAGTGTGGTGCAGATTAGTAGGCAAGATGGTTCAGATATTCCTAAAGTTGCTGTTTGAAGCCATAACCACAAAAGGTCTAAAAACAAATTCAAAACATTTTTCTGATGATCAGGTAAGACATAAGAATGGTGTGGAGGGAGGGAGGTGTTATTAGGAAAAATTACGGACTATAACAGTTCTGTAACTCTTATATGACCATATGAGTTCTGAACAGGAAAATGGAAAAAGAAAACAAAGAACAAGTCAAACTACAGTATGGATCACTAAACAAGGTAACATCATTATCCATCTTCCTTTTTCATTTTTAGAATAGAGTAGTATGTACATACATTTATACATACATATCAATCAAATGATTAATGCCCTGCTCGGATCACTAGATGAGGATGTGCATTTGATCATTATCAACTGTTTGAGGGTTTGATGTAGTGCTGAAACTAAAGACAGAGATGAGATGCCAAGCTTCTTGTGCTTTTCAGAATTATGTGTCACACAGTTGTCTTGTGCTTGGATCGTAGGGTCTAAACAATTCACCATTGATAGTCTACTTGTAAGATTTTGGACTTGAAAAGTCTTCATGTTAGTCATATGCAAGTAAAAACATCTAAATCTTCTGATGTTACGGCAAGTGGTTTTACATTTCTCCCAAACTTTGAAGATATAACTTGAAAAGGAATCATTTCCAGGGATTTAAGGTCAAAACAGGAGTGGGACTTCATAGGATTTTAGGTGAGTGTTTAGCTGTAAGGACAACTTACAAACAGTAGTTGACAGAGGAAACTGATATAATGAAGTTGTTCTTTGCCTCCAAATCAAGATGCTAGAGTTGTGCTTGGGCAACTATCCACAGTGCAGGCCAGGATATCCCTATAATCCCTGGATATTCTAAAAGAGTCATAAACCTTTCCATCTCTGCTCTTCTTGTACTCAAATAGTAGATTGGAATGATCAAACGCCGTAAGTTTTACGAATCCATGATCATAGTCTCTGTATAAACTCCAAGATGTTGGGACTGAGGTAAATTCTGAAAGTGATGCTCCTGCACCACCAGCTACCACGTGTATTGTCCCATTTAGTGCACCAGTATAATAGTGTTTCTCTTTGCTGGTGCATGTGTTCTGCAGAAAAGTAACATGGGAAAGCCTATAGTCAGCGGAAGGGATTGGGAGGCAACATGAACAAATAACTTATTTATCCTGGAATCTTTTCTGCATGCAACTTGTTCAGTAAACAAGCTGAAACATGCCATTATTTGCATGCAGATCTATGGTTTAATAAAACTTATAACAGAAGCTCAAAAAGCAGAAAAGAAACCCTCAAATTTGTTCAAATACCTGATAAATGGGGCACGTCCTCTCATAGTTGTGCACATGACCAAACATGGCGATGTCAACCTTATATTTCTGCCAGAGCTTCTGAAGGTTTTCCCTTCCCATTGGTTCCTCAGTTGATCCTTCTAAAGCATAATACAGGCAAGAAGAATAACCCAGTACTCGATGTGCAAGAAATATTAGCCATGGCTGTTTTTGTCTATCAACTGAACTTAGGCAGTGTTCAATAAACTTATATTGCTCTGTTCCTTCTCTCCAATCATGTTCTGTGTCAGCTATGCAGAATCGAAACATTCCGTAATCGGTGGAATACCTGAAAAGATCACTTATGTTATCCACTATCCAGCACATCAACAACAAAGAGAAGAATGGATCAAGACACCATAGCTCAGTTGCTATAGAATGTTGACATGCAACACAGAACCTTGATGTGGTTGTTTTTCATGTAAGATGGTTTAGACTTTCTTCATATATTAAGTGGATAGAGGGACTGTCAGAAAAGTGAGAGAATTTGTATGAATATGCATCTGATCAGTAAACTGCACTTAGAAGTTGGTCCCATAACCATAAACTAAAGCAACATAATAAAATTAGATGAATGCATCAAGGCTTGGACATTTGCAGAAGTTCCTTTACCAGAACTTTTCTCTGTTTTCTGCAGGGACAGAGAACATGGTCTGAGCCAGAACACCACATTCTCCCCCAGAATCCATGCTTTGATAGAAGGATCCTGTCCCCGGCCAGTCACGCTCGTGATTACCACTGCAAGGACAACCCAACAGTTTTTGTACCAGCTGAAGTAATATTCAACTCTATGATAACTGTCTCACGACGAACCTGGCAATCATGTATGGAATGGTTGATGCAATGGGCTCAATTTGTGCAGTAAATTGGTCCCATTGTGACAGGTATCCATTTGCATAGCATATGTCTCCGATATGAAAGACGATGTCAATGTGTTCCAAGTCTTGAATGAGCTGCTTGGTAGTGTTTAGAGAGCCAGGTTGAAAATCATTGTATTCACTAGAACCATCAGCTTCACCCTGCAGAGTTTGTTAGCTAGTTTAAAGATTGCATACTGATAAAGGCACTACAGCTAATAAACATCTAGAAGTTGGGGAAAGTTTTGTTAAACATTGATGTCTGATAACCGTTTTGGTACACTGGAAAGCATTACTATATCCTTAACCTATCTCCCACCCCCAAGCACCTACCAGATTCTGAACCCTGGCAGGTCGGGAGATACTCCAACCTCCCAATCGTCACCCCAAACCCCAGTGTGTGATAATAACCTTGATAATATACAAGGATTGGTACCTAATAAAGTGTAATACATAAGGCATTTGATGACATAATCATACATTCGTACATTAGAAGTTACCCTAGATGAGATCATTGCGACACAGGACAATTCAAGACAGTACAAACCTTCCCCATGTCACCAAAAATAACTACTCTCTGGAGAGAGTTTTGACCAGGAAAAGGAGATGATCTAAACTGATACTCTTGACTCCGAATATATGTACCATTGAACAATTTGTGTCCCAGCTTGTACACATATCTGCAGAATTCATATGGAGTTGCATAAGGAAAGCTACAGTTCTAGCTAATTACGAAGTTTGCATGCTGAATTACTGGAGATGATGATTGATAGATTTTCTTTAAATGCTATGAGTTTCCCACTTCTTCAAAACAGGTTAGAAGTTCACTCTCTCACAAAATTAAAAAATCACTGAAAATGCATAATATGTTTTGAGAGTCCTGTATAAATATATCAGAATCTTCTGTACCAATGCATGTTAAAGCTTATCTTGTTTCTGTATGCTTTTTTAACATAAAAAGGATCTTCTCCAACAACACATATCAGCTGATATTCTTTTGATAAAACCCAGATGAGTAATTATCAATCTAAGAATGCATATAAGTAATCAACACATACAAAACAAGATTGTCTAATTGGTGTATGGAATAAAAAGAATACACTCTGTTGGGCCACAAGTCCTTCAAAAAGCTAGTATGTACATATCCAGGATCACGCCAGCCAACTGTCCTTGCTGGTGCACCTATGGAGAAGAAGTTGGTTGGGAATGTAAAAGACAGGTAAGCAAACATTTACAGGTTAGTAAATGACAGAAAAATTCAATAGGAAAAATTAGGATTGTGCTGAATGATGTTATGAATAGCAAATACATCACACCATTGTACGATACCAATTTAGAGTTCAATGAAGATTGTGTAGCAGAAAAACCTGAGCCCTAAGGCAAATATTAACTTTTTTCTGTTTTCCCACTTGTTTGTCACTCTTTGGGGCAAAGACAAATGCTAACTTAGATACTTGATGATCTGCTAGAGTAAGCTACTTAGGCAGCAATCACCTGAATGCTAAGTTGACATTTGATAAGTTGCATATTTCTTCATAATTTCTCAAAAAATTCGGTGCAGAAGAGGTAAATAAATCGTGAGTTACCTACCGCACATGCTGCTACGAACAAAAGTCAATGTTCCAGCAGCAGAACGGACAGGTTCACCACCCTTAGATCTCCATTCAACAAAAGGTTCTGCTTCATTGATCCCATATCCACTTGTCCAAGTTACAGTCATCTAAGCATCAGAATGGAAATGTAGAAACTCAATGAGAAATTGTAAGCTACAATCTATATGATCAAACACAGAATGATGCATAACCTTAACAGTGCTACTACATCAACTCTTTCTGGAGTTTATACTCAGTAGATGCTAGACATGAACTCTATTCTGAACATATAAACCACGAGCTTTCAGAATCACAAGTGAGGAGAAATTTGACTTACTTCATCCCATTCTTTCCCTTGTGCCAAGCGTGGATACAGTGGCGCATTTGGATTTGAGAAAGTTACTTTATTAGACACAGCAACCAGCTTTGGCTTTTATATCAGGACAAGAAGGAAAAAAAGCAGTCACAAACTGTACTGAGAAGTTAGTGTATAAGAAACAGCCATAATGTCTGGCGTCTGCAAAAAACATATGATCAAGAAGTAGCAACTAGAAAAGAAGACATGGACACTAACAGCTGAAATATGTCGATGCATATTGGAAAAGAAGATAATTGTAAGCAGTTAATGAAAAATCAAGAATTTACATTGAAAAAACCGCCAGTAAATAGTCCAAAAGAGAAATCTGATCTCTGGTTGATCAACTGCAGCCTCAGCAATCCTTTCCCTGTGTATTTGTACTTGGGACTAGAGTAGTTGGCATACTGGAACTGAAGAAAACAAGATCATTATAATCTTAAAACTGCAGAGTTTACTCGAATTTAAGGACACAGCTAAAAAACCAAACTATAGAACTGTTTTCAAGATCAAGAACCTTAATAGGAGCAGAACACAACAGTGGTGGAAAAGTTCTTGGACTGTCCCAGGGGCATGTGGAAGCACTGAACATTTGCAGTCGTTTTCGATACATGTTAGACTTAAATGATTAAAAGATTGCACAACTGTAAGTAGCAATGTGAACTAATCACAAACCAAGACATACAAATTGGGTTTTTCACAGAAGTAAAATCTGTACTGAGGATATAAAGTACCTGAAATTTGCAGGAGAAAATACTCCAATCCAGTCATCGACTGTAGGGCTTGCAGAGCTGTACTCCACTGTCACCAACTCTGGGTTCTGTCCCTGAAGCATTAGAACATTTTGATTTCTGCTTCGCCATTAACAAAAAAGACATGACCCCAGATTCTTTTCCAGGATTGTTAACCAGGATATCTTTCCATGGAAACGAAATCTAAGCATAAGAAACCCTGATGAACCACCAAATGGAATATAGAGGCTTATAGATAACCAAACTCACTCTCAATCCAAGAACAGAAGGAGAGGCTTTGACATAAGCAAGATCACTGAGAGCAATAGTCGTCTCGTGTATAGCAATTTTCGATAATGGATGATCCCCATGTGATCTTGCTTGATGAAGAATCGAAAGAAAAAGTAACAGCAAATTTGCAGAGATGACCAATCTCGCTCCTTTCATCTCCACTTAAAACAACACTAGAGAAAGCAGAGTTCAGAACCAGAATAACTGCAGTAGCGAACTTGGGAGTTTCTGTCGGAGCTTGGTGATGTAGTCCTTACTTGTGGATAAGAACAGTATTTACAAATTGACAATGTAAGGCTTGGGAGTTCTACGAAAACTTGGAATATCCCAAGAGAACATTCCTTGTTATAATAGTTTAACTTCCATTGGAACACGTTGTGTCTGAACAATGATTGCAGATAGTACAAGAAGCAACGACATCATTTTGCAGTTAAAAATCTCATCTTTTCTTTTCCCTTTTGTTTCTCTGATTGATAACTCAAAACCTTTTCAGCCCAAATAGTTTATCTGATAAAGACCAGTGATTTACGCAAAAAGGTGGCGTATTTAAGTCTCCCCATTTAGTCTTAGAAGACATAGAATATCTATGGAGGATTGTTTACCTGAACAGGTTTCTCAGAAAAAAGATGTGTGCTGAATATAAGGTAAAAGCCCTTTTCATATCAAGTTTTTCCAGGAAAACAAAGGGAACAAAATTCTATACGCAATGAATTGTTGTCCAATTCTCAAAACAAGCACAGTACTTTTTAAGGGTGTGAATCTGCGTTAATTGTTTAAGAACCCTTTTCAACATTGCAGTTATGCAGAAAACTGGAAAGCAGAAAGTAGTTATTTATTGACAGCTCCACAACGTTCTTAAGCAGTCAGTAACACTTATGGCCTGGAAGAAAAGTTTTCCATAAAAAATTCATGATGCTAAGGTCGAGCTCGGACAGCTATCTACCGTGCACGCTAAAATGTCCCTGTAATCCCTCGATATCCTGAAAGAGTCGTAAACCTTCCCATTGCTGCTCTTTTTGTATTCTAGCAACAGATTGGAGTGATCAAACGCTGTGAGCTTAACAAAACCATAATCAGAATCTTTAAAATAACTCCATGTCGTGTTGAGGGATGTAAAATTAGCAAGACTTGCTCCTCCTCCACCAGCTACCACATGTATGGTACCATTTAAGGTGCCCTTGTAGTAGTGTTTCTCTGTGTTGGTGCAAATATTCTGTATAAATAAAAACAGCAGCAAGTTCCAATGTCAGTTCGAAAGTAACTATTTTGAACATAACTTGGGTTACAGATCAGTTGATTACTACCAAAGTATATCAGATGCGATATTCACCAACAATAGAAACAGTTTTACCATCCTGTAATAGTATGAACTCACCTTATCAGAAGCAGTTGGCAGTCAAAATATAGGAATGGATCATCTCATCATTCACATGTAGTTACTAAGGATGCATGGTAAACCTGACTTTAGTGATGGGGTTCTATGTTATTGAAGATGCATCCCCACATGAACTGAAAGTGCAATGGCATTTCAAACTCCATAAAGGATTATGACAACTTGTTTATGCTGCTATCGGAAATTTTCCTGAGACCTACCTACCTATTATCATCTGATTGAGGGTGCTTTGTACCAAAGACAGCAAGTCAAATGAAGGTTTGTTCAAGTAAGGCTCTAAGGTAATAATCATACCAAAGGAGAGATGCATTATTATGAACTTCAAGTATCATATTCATTTACTAGCAACTGCTTCAAGCAGACATGACCTGCTTATCAGAAGAAGATGGAAAGACTAATATTCACTTAAAGCAATAAGAAGCCAATTTTCAATGTACCGGTTTTTAGCTAGCCTACACTCCAAGAATAGTTTCGAGGAAGCCAGCTTAAAATAAGCCATTAAGCAGAATAGTACAGCTTAAGTCGGGGTTATTAGTCAATGATAAAAGATACTTGGGCAAATTAAAGCAAAGATAGACAATTGACTTGCTGGAAGTAATGAATATACCTGGTAAATGGGACATGTCCTCTCATAGTTGTGCACATGGCCATAAAAGGCTATATCAACCTTATATTTCTGCCAGAGCTTCTGAAGGGCTTCCCTTCCCATTGGTTCCGCGAAAGATCCTTCATTAGCATACCCACTACCAGAAGAATAACCAAGTACCCTATGTGCCATAAAGATCAACCATGGTTGCTTTTGTCTATCAGCAGTAGCCAAGCAGCGCTCAATGAATTCGTACTGCTCTGTTCCCTCCCTCCAATCATGTTCTGTATCAGCTATGCAGAAACGGAACATACCATAGTCAGTAGAATACCTGGTGAAAGAGGAAATTTCCAATATCAGTTCCCCCGAATTTGCAAAGCAATGATCAAAGGAATATGCACATATTGAAACCTCTAGCTTTCTGCTCTACGAAGCCAGACCACTAGATGACAAGTTCTGCTAATACGCAAATCAGCAGTGACCGCATTAAAAAATGATTTTCAACTAGAACAAAATAAACAAAATCAGTTTATTCGCACAAAAGAATGAAGTTACAGGGGAGGAGTGGGTATCAAAATTTTCCCGCCAATGTATGAAAAAAATACAAATCTAGTAATATGATCATTTAAAATCGAAAGAATGCCATTGTTCTAGCATTTGAATTATGAATATAAGTTCTCTTATAGAAATTCCCTTACCAAAATTTGCCCCTGTTCTCTGTAGGGGCAAAAAACATTGTTTCAGCCAAGACACCACATTCTCCTCCAGAGTCCGTGTTGCCATAGAAGGATCCTGTCCCTGGCCAATCACGCTCATGGTTTCCACTAGAAAGAAAAATCACCTCTCCAGGTAAGATGAATTGCAAGGCTAATACATGGTCAAGTATGTATTGACTAATAAAATGACAAACCTTGCAATCATGTAGGGAACAGTTGATGCAATTGGCTCAACCTGTGCAGTAAATTGGTCCCACTGTGAAAGATATCCATTTGCATAAGTTATATCTCCAATGTGGAACACTATATCAATGTTCTTCAAGTCCTGAATAAGCTGTTTAGTTGTGTTAAGGGAGCCATGCTGGTAGTTATTGAATTCATTCGAACCATCCACTTCATCCTGCTAGGCAATATCAAACAAAATATTCACATTTGCAGAAATACATTTAGAGTGCACTCTACAATTAGCTACTCCAAATGGGGTATGTTTTGTTATGCATCATTAAAGCGAGGTCACCTATGGAAGAAAGAACTATGTTTACATGCAGTTCAAACCTTTCCCATGTCACCAAAAATGACTACACGCTGTAGAGAACTTTGACCAGGATATGGAGATGCTCTAAATTGATATTCCTGGCTCCAAACATATGTACCATTGAACAGCTTATGCCCTAGTCTGTAAGTATACCTGCAAAAGGAATCAAATAGAGAAAGATTTCATAAGTGGATGAAACTATTAATGGATTTTCAAGCTCAGAAATCCATATGAACAATTCCAAAAATCCAAGTAATCTAACAAAAATGATACAACTCATCTTTTAGGTTCCTGGATTAACAGAAAGAAGCTATAATTTATCCTAAAGAGAAACATCCAGCGTTTCTCCAAGGAACAAAATGAACAAATAAAGAAACAGTAAAGATGGTAACTTCATAAGAAAATTATGGTGGATTGCCAATTAACCGAGCCAAAACTGACTTCGGGCATACATTAAGACATGCACAAAAACGTTATGAAAACTATAGAACCTTCACCAATAGAAGTCATGTAAAAAAGTAATAGAAAGGCTTATATATTATAGGAATACTAAGGAACAACTTACTCAAGGTTGGGCCACAACTCCTCGAGAAAGCTAGTGTGTATAAATCCAGGATCTCTCCACCCCACTGTCCTTGCTGGTTCACCTGCTCTTATACAATTGACAAGATGAGTTATCCGTGCCTATCTAAAACAAACAACTTAAGAATAAGCTTTGAGAGGTGAAATAAAAACTGAAATGAAAAGGGAAACAAAAGTAGTCAAATGAAATTGTCCAATTAGAAGACAAAGTTTGCAAAATATAACATTAAAGTGCTGAGCAATCCAATCTATCAATTACACTGCTATATCAATCGATTTTCTCTTCTAGATCAGACAGCTTCCTCCAATATCCAAGACATAGTATCATGTTAAGATGTATTAAGATAGTCACCCACCACACATGGTTCTACGACTAAAAGTCAATGTTCCAGCTGGAGAGCGCTTGAGGTCACTTTTCTTAGGACCCCATTCAACAAAAGGTTGTGCTTCACTTATTCCATAACCACTGGTCCATGTTACAGTCATCTGCATTACATATCCATAGCTGTATTATATGTCTGGAAGAGAGAAAAGAAACTAGGATAAACATATTTAATGGTCCCTGAATTTCAGCTTACTACAAGTTTGCTGTGTTTTATATGAACAGAGCCTATAAAACTTCTGTATTCTTTTGTGCATATCATCACTAAACTTGTAGACAATATAAAAGCTTTGGACTTACTTCATTCCATCTCTTTCCCTGAGCCAAACGGGGATAAACTGGTGCTTTTGGATTACTGAAAGCAACTTTGTTCGATGCTGCTACCAGTTTTGGCTGTTAAGAGAGAGGAAATAGATACAGAAAAACATTTTGGATTAATGAAAGCAACTTCATTTGAAACCGTCACCAAATTCAGCTGTTATGCAGGAAGAGATAAGTAGAAAAATACAACACAATCAAAAGTCTACTTGAGAAAACTGATGAAAAGTGTCCACTATTCTCTAAATTTTTGGAAGTCACCACAAAAGGAACTGTGTTTGCTTCTGCTTGATATGAATACTATAGCTACTGAGTAGAGGTCCACAACTTTTCAAACGATTTTACCATTGCCCCCCTTCATATTCATAGTTTCTTGGATCATCTTTAAATAGATAATTATGCTAAGCTTCCCTTCTCAAGTCCACTAAGCTTAAATATGTGATGGAAGCTTACCAACATTCAAGTTAAAATGGATAAGAATTCCAAGATATGGTACAGTCGCAAGACTATAAAGAGAAATGCTGGAAAATCAAACAGTGGGTGCATATTGCAAAGGACAACCAGAGCTTTAAAAAAAAGAGGGACAAGGAGAAAATAATTGGCAGAGAGGCACTAATTTACAAGACCTTTGAGGTCCTTGACTTTACATTTTTTAGTTTCTCAATGGACCACATTTTTATAGCAGTGGAGAAAATGAAAATTTGATGCAGGAAGAAAACCATGTAAGAAGTATAAGAAAATCAACAATGTGTCTAGCTTTGGCTTTGGTTCCCTGCCATTTGTCTAATGCCTGTTATCATTTATAATCTCCAAATATGCAAACTAAAAAGTGGAAGACGGAGAAAAGGAAGGATTGTACATTTGATAAACCTCCAGAAAATAGTGCGAAAGAGAAATCTGATCTCTGGTTAATCAGATGGAGCCTCAATGATCCTTTTCCTGTATCTTTGTATGAAGAACTACTATAGTTTGCATATTGATACTGCAACAGAAGAATGAGTTTATCATGTAACTTTCTACCAAAACCAGGTCAATCATGGAAAAGCTATGCAGAAGAACCTTAATAGGAGCAGTACACAAAAATGGAGGAGAAACCCTTGAGCCTGTTGGTGTGCAAGTCGAGGCACTGAAATTGAAACAAACAAATGAAACCAACTTCCAACTAGAAGTTAGAAACAATTACAACATTGTGAAGGTTGAGCATAGTCAAAGCCAAGAAGGTCCTTTTGCAATTCAAGGCCACCTATATCTACCTGAAATTGGCAGGCGAAAATACTCCAATCCAATCATCATTCGACGGATTCGGAGAGTGGTACTCCAACATAACCCATTCCGAGTTTTGTCCCTAAAGTAGGACCGGGAGTTTAACAGTCAGAGAATAATTTATTTCCTCACACCAGGGAGTGTCAGCTAATTCTTCAACAACACCTACCCCTCAACCCATAAAACAACAGCCACTAGCTAAGCAATCTAAGTTTTACCATTGTTTAAGGGAGCAGAAGGATAACGTAAACTAGAATCAAACAGCTTACGTGCAGTCCCAGAATTGTAGGAGAGGCTTTAACGTAAGCCTTGTCATTAAGAGCAAATATTGTCCGATGAACAGCAATTTTAGATAGCGGCTGAACTCCATGAGAATTTGCATCTCTAAGAGTTGCGAGAACCAAAACAATCGCAAAGATAAGCCTCGATCCTCCCATTCCCAGCAAATATCTGAGACAAAATTTAGAGAACTTAACATAAAGCAAAGAGAAGAAAATTCAACCAATAGAAACAAAGAGGCAAACCCAAAAACAGCTCACAAATCCGAAAGGATCATGCATTGATCATATAAGAAGCTCAACAACAGAAAGATCAACAGCCAACAAAGAGCTAGAAAGAGATTGACCCTGACGTCAAAATGAGCTCAACAACAGCTCAAGACGTATACTTTAAAAAGTTTTAAATGCCATTGTATACAAAAACAGCAAATTAACGGTCAAGAAATCAGGAATAAATAGTAAGAAGCAACAACCTGCAGCAAGAACTAAACTGGCAGTCAAGAAAAAGACCAAATGGGCAATAAACAAAAGAAGAAAGCTCAAAACTTCAGGTGGTCTATGATCATTCAGATTAAGCAAGTGGAAGACGAAGGAAGCACAAGGAAGAAGATTAATGTCCAAATGCCATTGTATACAAAAACAGTAAATTAAAGGTCAAGAAATCAGGAATAAATAGTAAGAAGCAACAACCTGCAGCAAGAACTAAATTGGCAGTCAAGAAAAAGACCAAATGGGCAATAAACAAAAGAAGAAAGCTCAAAACTTTAGGGGGTCTATGATCATTCAGACTAAGCAAGTGGAAGACCAAGGAAGCACAAGGAAGAAGATTAATGTCCAAACTTCCAAACTATGTCTCAGGTGTGAACTGGAAGGCCGATTTTGTAGCTAACAAGAAATCTTACATACAATATAAATGGAATCTTCTTCCAGAGATTCTGGCCAATGTCCGATTATTACGGTCTGTTTGGTTAGCGTCTGCAACAGGCATGGATAGGACAAGACAGGACAGGGCAGGACAGGGCAGGACAAGAATTGAAAACAGTGAGATGTTTGGTTGCGGTGGACAGGACAGAGAAAATGGTCTTCGTCCTGCGGACAGAAATGTGTTTGGTTGCAGTGGACAGAACAAAAAATAGTGTCAAATGTCAAAAATGCCCCTGCAGTGTAATGTATTGGAAAGATGTATTTCAATGGTTATTTCATAATTGTGTCAATAGTTATTTTAAGCGTATTTGCAACTCTACTAACATTAATTATCTCATTAATTATATTTTTTGTAAAAAGTAAATATTGATACAATTAATATTAATTTTTGTAATTGTTGTTAGTATAATTCATTGATCTTTTTATAAGTGTAAAAATATTTATTTTAAGTTTATTTGTAACTAACATAATAATTATTATGTTATTATTATAATTTCTGTAATAACCAAAATAATAAAATTAATATGAATATTAATATTAAGTAAAATTATGTGATCATCATTATCATTGGTTTGGTAATAATTTAAGGATTATTATAAGTATTATTATTAATAATTTTTTGTTATTATTATTATTATTATTATTATTATGAATATGAACATTATTTAGGGGAAAATAATATAATAAAACATCTAAGCATTCATATAATTGATTACATAATAGGTTCAAGTAAGTCAGACAAGAAAGAAATCCTAATACATAGTATTTTAATTAAACATCTAAGCATTCATAAACAGTAATTACATTCAAGTTTTAAAATTTGTCCAGAAATTTGTTGATAATGTTTCCCAGAATTACTCCAATGGAAATTAGTAACAATGCTTTTAAAATAGCCATTTGTTGCTTTAAAGTAGCAACTTCATTTGGTTCTTCAGTTGTTGGTTGTGGTAATGGATGTGGGATTGATGAGAGGTCATTGGCGATAGGAACAATTTCTTCGTTTGAGCGACTGCGCCTACTTTGATCGATGGTAAAAGCATTTTCTGCGTCAAGCAATGTCATGAACCCCTTGAATTTAGCGTTAGGATAACCATCAGTTACCAATTTAACTTCATCCCAATTTGTGAAAATTCCGACTTCTCGTCCAACGAATACAACATAGAAGTTGTATCTGCCCATAATGTACCTGTAAATGAATCATACTCTAATCATTCATAAACGTGCAGAAAAGAAATTAATTAAATATTTAATAAAACAACAACAGGCATCATTGATAAACATGTAGACAAACACAGTCAATGTTATATCACATCAGTTAACATCACTTGGCAGTACCACAAATAAATAAAGTTACACGCATAGTTATCACCAGACATGACCATATAATAGTTGAGATTCACAGACATCTTGACGAAAGAAACATAAAATCAGAGATGTTGACGTAAGAGCCTCCGCACATAAGCCTGCTTTTGTTCTGCTTTTAAAGTCGAAAATAGATTCGCAGCATTAGAATTCTGCGAGAAGATCATTATAATCGTAACAACGTCTTCGGTGCAGAAACCCAAACTCTCAAGCTCCTCACCTAGCTGGGGATTTTGTTGTCCCCGCCTCATCATAGCATCTGCCATAATTTGTGCACTCTTAACACTGTTGTCCGTTGCACGTGCAAGTGTATCAGCAATGGTTTCTAGCGCTTCAGTGTCCCTCATCTTCCTTCTCGCTTTAGTTGGTCGGTTTGCGTCAGTGTTGGAAGAAGAGGCGACAGAACCAACTACATGGACGGTTGCAGTTGGTGCAGGAGTGTCTGCTACACCTGGTTCAGTCAATGGGGAAGCATGAACAGGTGAAGCTACTGTCCTATCGGCTTCCATGTCATCAGCTTGAAACTGAGATTGAGCATCGGGCCCGTCTTGAGCAGCGGCCCCTGTGGCTCTGTCTTTCCCAAAGATAACCTCTAGTCTTGGGTACATTGGAAACGGCTTCCCAGGAGTATAGAACTTATTAGGGTGCTTCTGTAAACCAAATGCAC
>JANIHY010000001.1:1836624-1848241 GCA_027479065.1 Erythroxylum brevipes
TTCTGTTTGTTTGTTGAGATTTAGGGTTTTCAGGTGTAGAATTGATTTTGTAATTTATAAACACTATTAATTTTTGTGTTGTTTTGTGTCTACCTCTCTCAATATCTTCATCTTTTTCTCTCCAATTCTTCAATCTCCGTGTCATTTTGGCTTTCAATCTCCATCCCCAATCGGTATTATTCCCTCAAAAACCCTGATGCGCTTTCCTTCTTCATCTCTCTTGCCTTCTCTGATCTGATCTGATCTGCTCTGTGCTCTGTTTCCTTTTTCTTTTCTTCCTCAAGATCTGTAGTCTTCAATTTCGGTGGGAAAAGCGGATGCATTTTCACTTTTCTTCCAGAATTGTTTGGTTTTAGTCATCAGAAGTGAAAAGTGATTTCTGGGTATACCTTTGTTTTATCGGTTATTTTATTTTGTTCTTGATAAGGGCCAAGAAAAGAACGTTGTGGTACTGTAAGTAAAATGGTTGAAGATATTGACTTTTTGTGCTTTTGTTTTGTTGAGTTCTTGTTTTGACTTCAATGGCAGGTTGATCTGATTGGTTTGCGACTGGAAACTGCTCTCACATTGCTCAGTTGCTCAATTCTCTGTTGTTATTGGCGCGCTGGCGAGTGGTTACGCTGCTTTTTGCGAGTTCAATTGTGTGAATTGTCGATTCTTTGTGAGGAATTGGTAAACATAACCTGCGATCTCGATGCCCATTTGGGATTTTTAAGACTTTGAGAAGTTGGTAAAAGATCGACCTAATGTATGGTGTTGGTGTAGTGTAAAGGAGGCTCTTTCAATGATTGTAGGGATTGTTCAGGTTCATGGTAACATCTGCAGGAGCTTGTTTGTTATGATAGGTTATGGTTTCCGAAGGTACTGGAGATTTGGGTTCATTTAGCTGATATAGAGACTCACTTGTTCAATCTTTGGACATGAGAAGCCACTGGTTCAATAAACTATCTGTCACTTCCGGTCTTAAACCGAGGCGTGGTTGGTTGTTGGTGATCCTTGTTGCTGCACTTGCGTTGATCCTAATTTTAGGATCCAGTTCTCCCAGTGATTTTGATCCTGTGTCTTCCACTCCTGTGCCTGACATTTATTCCAGTTATAGAAGACTAAGAGAGCAAGCGTCACATGACTATTTGGACCTTAGAACTCTGTCATTAGGATCTGCCAGTCAAAAGGATCTTTCGTTTTGTGGGAGAGAGCGAGAAAATTTTGTGCCTTGTTATAATGTTACGGCTAATTTGTTGGCTGGGTTTAAAGATGGGGAGGAATTTGATCGACATTGTGAGATGTCGAGACCGAGAGACTGGTGTTTAGTTCGGTCTCCTAAGGACTATAAGATCCCTCTTCGCTGGCCTGCTGGCCGAGATGTGATATGGAGTGGAAATGTGAAGATAAGCAAAGACCAATTTCTTTCTTCTGGAAGCATGACTAAAAGGTATTACGGTTCTGTTCTGTCATATGCTACTTGTTTTTGTGAGATAGATCAACTGATATTCTTTACCGATTTCGTAGGTTGATGTTACTTGAAGAGAATCAGATTGCTTTTCACTCTGATGATGGATTGATCTTTGACGGTGTCAAAGATTATTCTCGCCAGATTGCTGAGATGATTGGATTAGGGAGTGACACTGAATTTCTTCAAGCTGGTGTAAGTCCTTTTCTGTTCTCCCAAGCTCTTGGTAGAGTTTGGTTTCTAAAACCAGTAACGTATTTGAATGTATAGGCATTTATAATGTAGCATGTTCATGTCCATAATAAATACATTTGAAGCTTGACTTATTGATCTGCCCTTTTGAATTTATGTAAATGTTTTATGGGTAATGATTTTCAAGTGTTAATTGCAGGTGCGAACTGTACTAGATATTGGTTGTGGTTTTGGTAGTTTTGGAGCTCATTTGGTATCATTGAACCTAATGGCTGTCTGTATTGCTGCATATGAAGCAACGGGCAGTCAAGTTCAGCTTTCCCTTGAGAGGGGCCTTCCAGCTCTGTTTGGGAATTTCATTTCACGCCAACTTCCATATCCATCAATGTCTTTTGACATGGTTCATTGTGCTCAATGTGGTATTTTTTGGGATGAAAAAGGTATAACTACAGTTTTTCAATCTGTCAATTTTCCCTGATAGTTAACTGTGTATATATTTTAAATGTAATGGGTCATTCTTTTATAATTCTTTGCTGCTTTATATGAAATCATTGGCTGGTGTATACTCAGATATTAGCAGCTAAACTTGGTCTGGACTGGATTTCCTTTAATAACCTACTCCCTTGAGTTTAATATAAAGAATAAATCCAGTATCAATCCTCCATCAAATGCTTGATCAATTTATACATTGTGGTTTTCGGAAAGAATTTATAGTTTTGTGTTAAGTTTCAGTTATTTCCTGTTGTTAATAGGTGTATGCATGACATAATTAAAAACAGTGCTACTTGAAGCTTTCTGGATTACTGATTTTATGCCAAAACATTTGAGTGCCAATATCCCCTACTGTTGTTACATTGGAGTGTCAACTATTGCAGCCTTGTTTCTACTCGAACATTCTTTGCTGATATTAACTTACTTTGTAGCATTCATTGCTTGGAATCATAATTTTATCACTAACAATGTTTTAATAAAACAGATGGAAAATTCCTTATTGAAGTGGATAGGCTGCTGAGGCCTGGAGGTTACTTTGTCTTAACCTCACCGGCAAGCAAGCCACATGGTGGTTCATTGAGGATGAAGAAGACAAGCATGCTAACTCCTATAGGAGAATTCACTGAGAGAATCTGCTGGAGTCTTTTGGCTCAGCAGGATGAAACATTTATCTGGCAGAAAACTGCATCTGTCCAGTGCTATAAATCTCGGTAAGGGATGCTATCATGCGTAATAGATGTCTTTTCTATGTCAATCCATATGTAGGTGTTTGAGTTTGGGTTTGGCATATTTCCTATACTTCAAACTTTTACCTTTCTTTTTTTTTGCATAATCTACAATTTCTAATTATGCCTACACTGTTGCTTTTGTTTGATACTGTAGCAAGCAGGATTTTGCACCACTTTGTGATTACAAGCATGATGTCACATCATATTATAAACCTCTTATCTCGTGTATAAGTGGGACCACCAGCAAACGTTGGATTCCTATCCAGAACAGATCTTCTGCTTCCAGTTTTGGCTCAGCCGATCTTGAAGTTCATGGAAAGTATTATTTCGAATTGCATTTATTTTTTTTGACAACTTAACTTCCTTAGTTTTTACCATCCTCATGAGATATATAGTTTTCTTTAAGGATTCTAAAACTCTATATACCTGTCTTACTTGGTTCATTTATTTGTCCTTGCAGGAGTTGAACCTGACGATTTCTTGGAAGATTCTCAGATATGGCGATCAGCTTTGAAAAATTATTGGTCTTTGCTTACCCCTTTAATCTTTTCTGACCATCCTAAGAGGCCAGGTGATGAAGATCCATTACCTCCGTACAACATGATAAGGAATGTGATGGACATGAATGCTCATTATGGGGGTCTAAATGCTGCTTTTCTAGAAGATGAAAAGGCACTGTGGGTGATGAATGTTGTGCCTGTTAATTCTCCCAGTACACTGCCTCTCATACTTGATCGGGGTTTCGCTGGTGTTCTTCACAACTGGTATCTGCTTATTTTCCCTCACAAAACAGCAGCATTCAATTCTCCTAGCCAAAACAGTTACTTCACATAAATCAGAATGGAAAATGTCAAAAAAAAAAAAGAAAAAAAAAGAAAGAAAACATTGGTGATGGACCTTTTGTTCAGTACTTCCACGTTAACATTTACATATAAGTTCTACTTCGACAATATACCCTTGTTTAAATTTTTAGCAGAATATAGTAGTGAAAGCTCATCAGATCTGTGGCCTTTTGTTGTCCAAAGTGTTATTAATATTATCAGTGAAGTTCAATGGTGGTATGTACTTAAGAGGATTATCACTTAGAGTTACTTAGTAAATCTGTACACTTGGACTTCTAGTCTTTCATATATGATATTGATTTTTATGGCATTGAGACATAAAAATCATTTTACATGTTGGTATTTAGCCTAAACTTCATGAAACTTTTCAAATTCATTTTACATGTTGGTATGCAGGTGTGAGCCCTTTCCGACATATCCCAGAACTTATGACATGCTTCATGCAAATGGACTTCTGTCACATCTTAGTTTTGAAAAGTGCAGAATGGTGGATTTAATTGTAGAGATGGATCGAATTTTGCGGCCTGAGGTAATACATAACCAGTCCAGCCTGTTTGTAAGAAATGCCAAGTGATGCTTATCTCATTCATTTCTGGACAACTTGAAGTAATGCCACTAAATGCATCATTATATTTTGATTGCAGGGATGGGTTATTCTTTCTGACAAACTGGGAATTATTGAGATGGCTCGAGCTCTTGCTACACAAGTACACTGGGAAGCAAGGGTGATTGACCTACAGAATGGCAGTGATCAGAGGTTGCTTGTTTGCCAAAAGCCATTTGTGAGAAAATGATTGATCCAGCATCATGAATTCTCACTAATCTGAACCTGTACATTCTGTTCTGGTAATTCCTTTATATCTATCTGGAAATTGGCACTTTAATATAATCTTTAGGATTTGAACCTGGTACTATTGAACACCATAGTTTTTTTGTATAAGTAAGGACAGTTGAACATGAACCCTATTTCAGTTTGAAGCATCTATGTCTTACTGTGATTACATGGTTACCAAAAAAATCTCCTAAACAGATCTAAGAACAATTTGTCATGAACTTAAATGTTTTTCACTCTTTCGACTCCCACAATTCATGAGCTTTTCGTTAGCAACGAGCTTTTCATAATGAGCTAAGGTTTCTTCCAATGCTTTTGATGTTTCTTCTTATATACTCTGAGAACTCTGAAAAGAATCATGGAATAGATATAGTTGTAACTCAGCATATTTACTAACTTAATCTATGTCATTGCCAGATCAAATTTGTGGCAGCACCATCATCTGATAAAGTCCTGGAATCCTTCTCCCAGGAGATAAGCTGAAGCAAAGGAAAACAAAAGCTGTAGATTAGAAAAGAGGCTTTCTACAAAAGTAGCTGCAACAGGATCCGTTTTTTCTTTTTTTCTTTTGTTTGTGAAGGTAGCAATTCATTCATAATTTTTTTTTTGGGTGTTTTAGTATTCTTTTTCAGTGTTGAATGATTTCTTCATTTTCTCCATATGGGACTCAACAAGTCTCTGTACTCAACAACTGCTACTTGTAAGGATAATTGACAGGCCACGAAGTGATAATCAAATTGGTTTTCGTTTTGTTCTATGCCCTCAAGTCTCAGAACTAGCTGTTTACTTCATCCTAAATTCTCTATAGTTATAGAACATCAATGTTTAATAATGGTACTCAAAATTGTAAAAAGTTTAAAGTTTTAAAGTTTAATCGATATCAGATCATCATAAAATTAGTATATAATAAAATGAACAAAATTAAAATTAGTATTAGATTGTCATAAAATTAATATTTAATAGAAATTAAAAATTTTGATTAAAGAAACTTATTGTTTTGTTATGTTTAATTAAAAAAGAGATTGTCGGATGTATTAGATGATCATGGTCACAAGATATGTGTTGATACTTCCAATTGCAACCATTGCTTGGCTTGGGTGGTAATGTTCGTGACTAGATGTAACACACTGCGCCGCATCACCACCGCTCCATATACGTGTCATCTCAACAAAAGGGTGATGATGAGATGCACCAGAAAAACAATAAATGCTGGAGGTTAATTTACGTTGTCCACTTTCCATAAATTTTCCAACTTTTCGCATTTTACTATTTCTTGTTAAATACCCATTCCTGGATTGTTGAAAGTTTCAAGATACTGGATCGCAAATGTCTGCATAAGTGCCAAAATCAGCAGGTAACCGTGTGAAGAGTAGTTAGTAGTGAAGAGCACAGGAAAAAATGGTGTATGTTACTTCCTGACTACGTTACTAGTTCTTACTCAGAAAGAAAGGTACGTACTTTGTATGAAATATTAGTTCTTAATGCGTGATGCAATGCATATGTATATTAGTTCAGCTAACACTATACATTTGAACTACAAGTAATGATAATGATTGTATGCCCATCTTTAACATTGATCTTGTGTGCATTAACCTCTACTTTTGATTAATGATTACGATATTGGGTGTGGTTTCTTGGGTTCTTGAGACTTCAAGAAATTGTTTGCAAAATGGTTTTGGGTAGCCTTGGTTCTAAAGTTTGATAACCAATTTTGTATTCAATTGACGGAATTGACATATAAGAAGTTACCATCTTTAATTTGGTGTGGAAAACCTTCTGGGTATGGGATTTGGGTGGCTATAGTTTCATTTTGTTCATTGTTAGTAGCTATTTTAGGTACTTATCAAGGAGAAGAACTTGATTTTTAGTATTATTAGTTTGTTTGATGGTGAAGAGTGCTGACATTGATCGTGAACTCTGTGTTTTCATTTTGAACTTCCATTGTTATAGGATTCCCATCAATTTTTTACCCAATAAAAGAGATTGAAATATGAAGTTTGGTAAAGCATTTAAGAGAGAAATGGTTCCTGAGTGGACGGAAGCTTATATGGATTACAGAGGTCTCAAAAGAATATTGCAAGAAGTTTTGCAGCATAAGAACGAAGAGCAAACCTCAACACCCTCGAGAGCTCGAATATCCTTGCACAGAGCTTTCAGTGGACTGAATCAACAGCCTAAACATGTTCACAGAAAGAGTGACATTGAAGACCAAGTGATAAATGTGAACATGTATCAGCAAGATGGTTCTAGGAAGCTTTACAACACCGAATTCCTGGGGCAGTCTGAAGATGGAGGAGATATTGAGGCAAAATTCTTCAAGAAACTCGATGAAGAACTCAACAAGGTTAACATCTTCTACGAGGACAAGGTGAAGGAGATGGTGAATGAAGCATCTTTGCTGAATAAACAAATGGATGCATTGGTTGCATTGCGGATCAAAGTGGAAGAACCTAATGTTGATGTCAACTCTTCAAGGATTAGCTCCACTGGTGTTGCTATGAGTCCGTTGAGGACATGTGGTGAGACAAAATGTTAAAAGCATTTTCCGTTTTTCTCAAGTTGTTGACAAACTAAACGATCATTTATGGATAACTGTTATGTGTTACTTGGAAATCCAATAGAATATACTGAATGTTTGATGTTACATTTTATGGTATTTTCTTTCAAACTTGTGCAGAAATGGAAAGCGAGAATGGGATAGAAGTGGGCAATACTTGGTTAACGGACGACTACACTAACTCTCAGAGTGGTAATGTAGTTTGCATGTCTTCTAATGACAATTGGCCCTCTTCTGCATCTTTGAGATTCAGATTCATCTTCTAAATTTTTAGAACACTTATGCTAATATGCAGGAAGTGAGTGTATAGAATTGGACATTGGGAAAGATGCAGGCAGTGATGTTGGGGAAGAGTCCGCTAGCAGTCCTGAAGCAGGTGAAGTAGGTTCTACCACTGGCTTCCCACAAGAGGGTGGTAATACGGAAAACAGCAGTGAAAATCCTTTGAAGATACTAGACCATGTGAAAATTAATAATACAATGGATTCTCCATTATCCACCATAAAAAGGGTGTTCAAGGATTCAAAAGAAGAGGACCTGTGCTTCAAGAAAGAGGAACTTAAGAAAGTTGAGGAAAGGCTGCGGGTTGTTTTCATTGAGTTTTACCAGAAACTTCGTCTGCTGAAGCACTACAGGTGATAAGTATAAACCTATTTATTCTCCTCCACATCGAAAATTCTTACTTTCATCATTATTTAAAAATTCACATGCTCATCATTTGCAAATGATTGAACCAGTTATATGAACCTAGCAGCATTTTTCAAAATCATGAAAAAGTACGACAAGGTAATGCTTGGTTTATCTGATATAACAGCCATATTGCTAGAGTATAGTGAGCAAATGACAAGAACTAAAAACCGTTCATGTACTTTATGTACTTATTCTACATCATCCAACCAGATTACTTCAAGAAGGGCAGCCAGATCCTACATGAAAATAGTGGATAACTCTTACCTTGGCAGCTCTGATGAGGTACAATGATGTAATTTTTCTTACCATGCCGAAGCAAGATGATCTCTTTTAGTGACCAATCATGCGTTGGTATTCATCTGAAGTTATTAACTCTAATCAACAGAAAAGGAATCACCATTAATTTGACTATGTTCACCATTAATTTGACTATGTTTTTGTTGATCGAATATGCTCTTTTACAGGTAACTCACCTCTTTGATAAGGTGGAAGGTACATTCATCAAACATTTCTCCAATGCAGATCGGAGAAAAGGGATGAAGTCATTGAGGCCAAAAGTTAAGAAAGAAAAGCACAGCATAACTTTCTCTTCAGGCAAGTAATAAAAGAAATAATGGCAAAAAGCTTGAAAATTTCAACATAAATTTATCCTACTAAAGTTTGTAAGCTATCAACTTCAGGATTTTTTTCCGGTTGCTCGATTGCACTACTGGTTGCTGTAATTTTGAGAATTCAAGCTCGCAAGCTACTTGGTCAAGATGGCGTTGCCTCATATATGGTCAACATTTTCCCACTTTACAGGCAGGGGAAGCCATGAACGTTTAGAAACTTCTGTTATAAATTGGTTTCTTCGCTATTCTTCAATAGTCATTTGCTTTCTCTGACAATAATGTTGATCTCCTTGCAGCTTATTTGCATATATTGTACTTCATATGCTCATGTATGCTGCAGACACATACTTCTGGACACGTTATCGGATCAATTATCCATTTATATTTGGTTTCAAGCAAGGAACTGAACTGGGTCATCGAGAAGTTTTTCTCCTAAGCAATGGTCTTGCAGTTCTTGCACTAGCCTGTTTCTTGGCAAATCTACATTTGGATATCCACTCGAGAGTTTCAAATTACAAAACAGTCAATGAACTGGTTCCTTTGACCTTGGTTACTGTAAGAGTCTATATCTAACTCGGTCATTCATTGAAATTCATTACTTGTTATGCACATAACCTGTTGACTTACTTGAACATTTGTTGTCAATATACTGCATTTGTTTTTGCTACATGCCTCTGTTCCAGGTGGTTCTCGCCATACTTATTTGCCCATTTGACATCATATATCGTTCAAGTCGTTTCTTCTTTCTTCGATGTTTGGTTCGCTGCATATATGCGCCACTGTACAAGGTAACGAATAAAAAGTTAGTTAAATACTGTTACAAGTAGACTATACACGGACAGCAAGTTGAGGTTATGTGCAGGTCAGACTTCCAGATTTTTTCCTGGCAGACAATCTTACTAGCCAGGTAGGCACTGTAATCTGTTCATTGTCACCAGGAGAATAGTTCAACAATTCTTGAATTTGATTGTGATCTTTAATTCTTTTTAACTTTAGGTCCAGGCCATAAGATGTGTTGAGCTGTATATCTGCTACTATGGTTTAGGGGAGTACTCTACAAGGCAAAACAAATGTCATAGTCACAGTGCCTATAATGTTTTTTATTTTGTTGTTGCTGTTGTACCATTTTGGCTTCGCTTTCTACAGGTAACATCTTTTCTTCATTAAAATATTATTAAAGATGTAAAGGTTCATATAACATTTTTCCAAGTTTTATGTATGGATGCACTTTAACAATCAGACTTTTGTGTCATCTCTTCAACTCCTTGCATCATCTTGATTGATGAGTCAAGAACCAGTTCTGCTATCTAATCTTATGTTGCATTATGCTTATGTCACTCCTTCAGGTTCAATTAAGCAATTTGCAATCCTGAACTTATTAGTCACTGCTATAACTTGCCAGAATCGATATCAGCTTTCTTCTTGAGCTTGAAAGATGATATTACATTCCCTTGTGATCTCAATTATTAGGATCAGGTAGTTCGGGGTTAGCAGTCAAGAGATATTTGATTAGCCACTAATACAAGTTTGTTATATGTCACCTTATAGTGTCTTCGGCGATTGTTGGAAGACAGAGATGCGATTCACGGATACAATGCTTTAAAATACTTCTTAACGATAGTTGCAGTTCTGGTTAGAACAGCTTTTGAGCTAAAGAAGGGAAGAACATGGATGGTGTTGGCATTGGTTAGTTCTGCTGTTGCAATAATAATGACTACATATTGGGATATAGTACAAGATTGGGGACTCCTGCAAAGGAACTCAAAGAATCCTTTTCTGAGAGACAAACTAATAATATCACACAAAAGTGTCTACTTTGCAGCTATGGTAACATATCTTCCAAGGAAAGTGGATTCATATAGTCCATATAGTCAAAACTGATCCTGCATTCTAATTGCAGGTTTTGGATGGTCTTCTGAGAATTGCTTGGCTTCAACTGGTACTAGAATTCAATCTGCAGGGTCTTCACAAAGTGGTAGTTTCAATGCTGATAGCTTGCCTAGAGATTGTTCGTCGCGGCATATGGAATTTCTTCAGGTACCATGCCAATCATGTCCTTGATTAGAACAGGAATCCAACTATTAAACAAGTCCATAAGCATCTGGATCATATGTTTCTTGGCCTACAATTGAGTATCCACTTAATTTCATTGTCGTTAATGATGTCTTGACATGAATATGCTGCTCTGACTACAGTTTATAATCGTTCAGGTTGGAGAATGAGCACTTGAACAACATTGGCAAGTATCGGGCATTCAAGTCCGTCCCCTTGCCATTCAATTACTACGATCCCGACACCGATAAGGACGATTAAGCAACTGATATTGCCACACTGTATTGATAAGCACACTTGGAGAGCAGTACAATGGAGAGTTGCATGCTGCGTTCAAGAGCAATTCATGCTTTCCCGGCAGAACTGCCAAGAAGGAATTGTTATCATATGCACAAAAAGCTTTAGGAACTACAAGGCTCAGCTAACCCAGTTTGATGGGTGTCTTTGAAATATTGCTTATTTTCCAGCAATCATTAACACATTTCCAAAGTTTTCAAGAACTTTCAGATCAAAACTGTGTTTTTGTTTCAACTTTAGAGTTCATCAGTTGCCAATTAGTTTTAGCTTAAATAACATAACTCCTGCCATCCACTGAAGGTGGCCTTAACAGAAATGGCTTGGGCTTGGCTAATCATATGATAAAAAAGGTCTAAGATAACATATTCATAGCATAAGGTTCCTGCTTTACGTTGATTAGAGGACAAAGATAACATATTCATAGGATTGGGAGAAACTCGTAATATCCATAGTCTTTCGTACAAAGAGATTGTTTATCTAACTTAAACATGTAATCTTTTGTCCAAAAATTCAACCCAGACATAAGAACAAAGAAAAAGATGATCTTTGACTTGAATAAAGATGATCTTTGACTTGAATTAGTCGAAAATCAAACTTGATTTACACTTCTGATTGGTTGGGTTTATATCATTAGAGCTTTTGTTAGTAGTTTTTTTTCTTCTGTAAATCTTTTCTGAGAAGAATTTTTCTAAAAAATCAGTTGACTATTTGACTGTCATTTAAAAAAGAGTTTTTTTTGAAAGAGTTTTGTACAGTAAACTGTTTGGTAATATAAAAATAAAAATTATTTTTAATTTTAACTATATTTTATTTTGTAGTGAAAATTATTTATGCATATAAATATTATTTAAAGTGTATTAAACAATATGTATAT
>JANIHY010000001.1:1894457-1910020 GCA_027479065.1 Erythroxylum brevipes
TAACACATATAGATTGAGCAACCATCTAGGTTACTCACCTCAGAACTTCCTCGCTAATGCCGGGAAGTTTCGCCTACGTCAAACGATCGGCGATCCGCTTGAGCCTCTATAACAATTGAAATATAAATACGATCATTACTATATCAATTCCAATGTTTGACAATGCATATGAATCAATTAATGTACACACTATGCAAATTATGACATTTCCGACCTAAATCCGAATTCCCGATTTCAAACTCAAATTTTCGAACTCAATTTCTAATTCCCAAATTTATAATCTCCAAATTGAATTTAATCCATAACTAATTTGATCCTCAATTGCCTAAACTCCAATCATTAAGACCCAAAATCCCATTTTTCAAACCAACTAATCTTCCTCGCCGCGGCACCAAGCTCCCACGCCGCGGCGAGCATCAAATTTCGCCTCGTTCGCCGCGGCGAAACAAGTCGCCTTCGTCGCGGCGTACGCATCGCGTACGTCGCGATGCGGGCCTTAACCGCTCCCCGCGACATGCCAACGAGCACGTCGGGGCGAATGAATAACAATTCGTTCGCCGCGGCGTGTTCGTCACACGTCGCGGCCTGCGACAAGTTCCAACCCAGAAAATCCCAAAATCTCCAGATTTTCGACTGATTTTCACTCCAAATCCAGATTTTCTCCTCACAAACTACTCCCAAATAAATCCATACCTAACATACAACTAATCTTTGGCTTCTATTTCATCTAATCATCATTATCCCCAAATCTAAACCCTAAAATCCACGAAAAACCCAAATCGGTAACCCTACATATAAAATCCTCTAATCTATCAATTAAATCATTCAAATAGCTTTATAAACCAACAAATCAACCATAAGGGACTAGATAGAAGTAACTTACTTGATTAATAACCTCAAATCTTCAAGGATCACTAAACTCCAAGTTCATCGACACACACGGTTTCCACCAAAACAAACCCCATTTCCTCTCTTTTCTAACACCAACCGAAGGGATCGATTAAAGATGGAGGAAGGAACAACTTGTAGGAAAAAATCATGCAAACTCCAAGAAGAAAATCCACGAACAAGAAGGAGAAAGAAGAGGAAATTTCTGTCAAAAGCAAGGAGAAGTCGTGGAAGGAAAAATTCAAAGGTAAGGCTTTATATAATAAAAGACACTAAGACTTGTTTGGTTAATTTAAATGCCACCAGTCCGAATCCGAACCACCCTCAAACCGATTTCTAATTCTAATTTCTCCCGAATTCCAATGGCTACACCCTAATTCCTCAAAGCAAATTTCTAATCGGCCTATGCCCCTAGATGATCAATTTCGAAACCGGAATTCCAATTAATCAATCATTAGGGCAATATTCCGGTTCGAACCTAGTTCTCCGAAAATTCCAGAAAAATTCCTATAAATCCTCAAAATTAGAAAACTCATCACCATAAACTCCAATTTCATAAATCAACTTCCTAACTCTCATTACAACCTCAATTCAATCCTCGAGCCTATTTGACCTAATTATCACACATACCTGATCATCTCCAAATTTCATTTTACAATCTCCAATTCCTCATTTCCCCACAACCCAATTAACCTACTCAATTCCCAAAATCCAAGTTATCCAAATCTAATCGGAAATATGTCATATATGCATGTACGTACAAATACCAATTTAACACCAATTATACAATACATGCACATGTCAAATACGAATGCAATGAACTGTACGCATCCCATTGGTAACAGGATGTTACAGTAAATATGGCCAATGAGAATTGGGAATATATTTAAGTACTTAAATAGTGACATATGATAATTGTTAACTTGTTTTGTCTTTTTTTATGATTAAGAGATCTATGTGAACGAGAAAATGTTGTGTGCTCTTTTGGTTTAAAGTGTGAAATATACATGAATGTATGAGTTTCCAAATTTCTTAGAACCTAAAGGATGATGGATGAATATGTAATTTTTCTTACATATTTAGAAGATGCAATTTTCTAAGATGATGACTTGCACATTGGCTCATTGTGTAAATGCTTTCTCTTTACAAAAATAATCTTGAAATTGAATCGTGCACTTCCATAAGTAAAACCAATTCCATACTTATCATTAGAATTATTTTGGACTCTAAGTGTACTATTTAATTTTTTACTTCTTACATTAAAATTAGACAATGATTTTTAAGGACTTTGATCTCCTTCTTTAGTATCTCATTCTCACATAACAAATCATTTAGTTTATTATTGATAACAACTACGTTCTATGCATAATAATGTAGAATGATTTTTTTATAGGCCTACTGAGCTCGTCTCAACTTGACAAGTATGTAAAAATAAATGTTAATAAAATGGAGGTCTATCTAATGGAGGCAGTCCAACACTCAAACTATTAAAAGTAAACGATGCTAAGTATGCAAGAAGATCTATAATTCTGCTTAATGAAAGTGGTTATAAGAATTTATTTTGGGACGATTCCCTTTTATAAATCATCCTTATTTAATATATAATTAAACTTTAACCATTTTTAATAAAGTTGAATCAAACCTCTATTTGGTAAATTGGTATTGATTTAGGTATCTACCTCCTTACATTGTTGAATTCTATTTTAATTGAACTTTTCATTTTTAAATATTTGGTCCTCTTATTTGAGTTCAAAACATATAGGCCTCTAAAAGAATAGTGAGTATATTGGAAGAATTCACACTTGACCTATACATTTATTAGGGGTGTTTCACGTATCACATTTTAATTTCTCATTCTCAATCATCCATGTATCTAAGAGCTTTTGAACCTCTTTGTACTTAATAGATACTTTTTTTTTCGTTTTATGCTATTGACATGTAAACATTCTATAAGTTTATCATGCGAAAGTTCGACATCACAATCATCATTATTATCATAAAAATTTGAATAAGATGGTACCTCGGTATTATTGATCATAAAACATATGTTTGTTATAAAATTTTCATATTCCTCACTTTATGAACTAGTAATATCGTCTTATATGGCCTTGAGTGCTTTATTCTTCTTCTTCAATAGTTTGTCCCACCTCTTTTTTCAAAACTTATTGAATTTCTTTGTGACAAATTTGATATCATCCTCATCATTCTCACCTGTAAAGGTCTCCTCATCATTAATTTTCTCCATTAGACATGTTAAATGCACCTTCCTTCTTGTTAGAACCACTTCCTCTTTATGCAATTCATTCATTCATAAATTGTAAGAAATGGTCCTCTAGCTTTTCCAATTACAAGGCACTTAAATATTTAACTTCTTATATAGTTGTCACCTTATCTTCCAAATATTTGGTGAAGACCTAAGTAGTTTTCTTATTAATTCAAGATGAATGTAAGTATTACTAAAACCTTTAAGAGCATTTATACTATAAATGAAGTGGGCCTATTTGTTAGAAATTGATTCATTATGTTATATATGAAACTACATCAACAACAAACAACAACCCAGTGGAAGTCCTGTTGAAATGTGAGGTTTGGAAATGTTTGATAGTACGCAGCCTTACTCCTATATTATGGAAAGACTATTTCTAATAGACCCATGTGTAATGTGTCATAAAGCTACGACAAAAATATAAATAGATGTGCATAATAATAATAATAATAACATACGTATAGAACATGTCAAAGATTAATAATAAATGATAAGATAAATATACAAAACAGAAAATAACATACAAGAGTAACTCCGACCAAGCTTCTCAATACAGTAATTATACTAAGTAGGAAACTATCTAAGCTAAACTAACTAGGAGGTATGTTATATATGAAACTATTCACATTAATGCCCAAACATGCTCACTTTACTCTCTTTCACTTGATTTCTTCATATGTGATTTCAAGCGTATACCATATCTTTTGATCTTTCTCACATATGCATACTCTATTGAACCTGCTCCCACTTGATGCATAAAATGAACCATGCACACCTTACTATTTAATGCGATTAGTCTCTTGTTCTTATTGTCTCACTCATTTCTATCTTTTTGGTACCATAATCTCTATTTTATCTCTCAGTAAGGATTTTACTGAAATATAAGATCTATTATTTAAAACACCTCAAAGATCAACCCTTTTAGCTAATAAAAAGTGTTTAATCCTAGTCTTTCAATAAAAGTAATTTTCTTCATCAAAGAAAGAGGTTTTACATATGCACTGACTATCTTGGATAAAAATAGAATCAAAATATATCATAAAATCATTAGTCTAATTTCTATATGTTCTAAATTAGACTTGTCCTTATATCAATTATTGATCCATAGATAACACATGAAAAGGAGGATAAATTGTATGTATTCACCATTTTCCCTATTCAAAACTAATTAATAAATTGTTTATTCTAATGAATGATTATGAAAATTCATATAAATTAGTTTCATAACAAACATAATAATAATAAAAAAGAGTAGAGAAAGTGAGGTGAAATCAATTTATAATAATTCGATGAAATAACCCTTAATCTACATCCTCTTCCTAAGCTTTACTTAGGAATCCATTATATTCTTCCTTCAATTGATGAAGAGAAACCCTCCATATAACATATTCCTTTTCACATGTGAATAGGAATCCCTATAACCATCTTCCTTTATCACGCGTAAAGCATAACCTTTACAAATCTTAGTTAAGATTAATAAAAACTCTCACAATATATACCCTAAGTAATTTCTTAAATTGTTACACTAGTACAATCATATACAAGGTATAACTATAAATTCCTATTTATTTGTTATGGACTTGACCATAGACTAATTCCACTTTCATTACAACTCAGAAACCAACCTTTATTAAGTGCAACAATGAAGAAAAAGGTTAATACATATCAATGAAAATATTCACTTAAGTGCTCTCTCTAGCCTTCAAAGTCTCTTAATAGACCCATGGGCTAGGGGCCTGTGGATCAACGGGCCGGTGGTTGCAACCCAGATCACGAGTTGACAGGCTCGTGGCCCAACGAACCACAGGCGAGTTGGCCCAGCTTGGCCTAATCTCATATTTTTTTAATAAAACGACATTATTTTGCACCTTTCCATCGTCAGGCCAAGTTGTCTCAACTCGTAAGCCCTGATCGAGCCAAAGTCAAGTCTGGCGGACCATATTTTTCATCACTATCTCCTAATAACTCTCTAGTATACTATATGATTTATTTATTCCTAAAACACTATAAAATAATTGTTAGAAGTCAAAGTTAGTTATTATAATGGCTAATTCCAAGAGCACCAGTTGATCATTCAACTATATTGGTTGACCAATGTGTTACGTTGGTCTTACAAAATTTCTATACAAAATGTAACTTTCTTTTAAGAATATTGGTTGATCAGGTTGACACATTTGTTAACCCATATACGTTGATTATACCTAAAACACCTCGAAACCATAATATTGATAACCCAAATTACTATAGTGGTTAACCAAATTTCATAAGACAAGTTTTTCAAAACTTTTCAAATTCTTTCAAAAATCAAAACATACTCCTTTTGCAAAAAATTGATCCGAAACTATTTCAAAAGCATTTTAATGCATCAAAGATATTTTCTCTAAATCTTCTAAAATTTCTTCTTGATTATGATAAAGTATACGGAGTATGCCTAAGTATAAATCATCATACAATAATTGAACCCTCAATTTGTAATTATGACCAAGTTATAAAAAAGATTACAATGATTGTTATACATTGAAATGACTTTATTCTTTCTTGTTCTTGACCTACTTAACTTGAATTACCTTGGAGCTCTCTCAAATTATATTTGGTGCTCCACTTTACTCAATTTTGATCTTTTGATCATTTTGATCTTTTATTGAACTTCATCTTTGACCTTTTATTTGAACATTTGACAAATTAATTTAACAAGTAACGATTTAGAATTAAACAACATACTAGATCTATATAGTATTTATAGGTTCCAACATGTTTCCACTCTCAACCAATTATCTTCTTTTTATTTTCTGTTTTATACCAATTAAATGATAGCAATGTATGGATCATGACTAGGGATGGCAAAAGAGTCCAAGCTCGAGGTTGGCCTGAAGTCAATGAACCAGGCTGGGGTTCACATGGCCTTGCCATCCCTAAAGATGTATGTTTTAATGTTTTTAGAAAACAATTTGTCTTATGGATCATTAAAGAATAGGCCGTTGAATTCAAAGGTATATTCATTAGGAGGAGTATAATGGTTATTGAAGGGTGTAGACAAGAAGGAAGAGTCAAGAGAAAAAGATGAACAAGTACACGTTTTTATCAATTGAGTGACCGACCAGTTTATGAGTCTTTGTGGTAGTCTCTGAGCAAAGAATATGACCATCTCGGTTCTAACCATGTGATTCAAGGGTGCAACCTCGGCCAATTGTTGCAAGTGGCATCTGACGCTGCACTATTCTTTTGATGGACCAGGATCAGGACCAGGACCTGTATGACCTTGATCAGGAAAGATTGCAGATTGCAAAGATGGAGCCATGCTATTGACATGTGGCCAAGTTAGTTCCCACAAGCTGTCGCCGTCTGAGGTACTCCTCTGCAGTAGCACGCTCTCGTTCTTCATTTTTAATAGTGTTTCCTTGAGAAGCTCTAGAACCAATTCTTGAAGCTCATCAGTCTTCTTCCCTCTTACTTTCACATTCATATACTTCTTCATTCGGCTAAGGACTCCTATCCACGTTTTGCTAAAAGTTGCTAATTGTACAAGCTCATTGAGTGACCCTTTAAACAACTCTGACATGAGCTTCACAGCTGTTATAAGTGTACTTTCCATATTCCTGTAGTCTGTTTGAGAGTTTCCTTGAGCAATTTCAAGCAAATCGTCAAGCATTGTGAAGATTACGACATCAAAGCACTGTGACCATAGACCATTTGGAATATTGATCCTGTCATTAACTGCCAGGCACTTCTGCAGTGATGAAAGGGCATGATTTCTAACCTCTTCTCTCACGTCCAGGCATACCTTTTGTAGTTCCTGCGCAAGCCTCAGCCACAGTTCCCCAATATCCTGACACAATTTTGTAGCTTCTTCCTCCCTGATTGCTTCCCTGGTCTCAGTAGACCATCTAGCCAGACAATCAACAGAATCTGTCATAAGATCTATAGCACGAATAGACCTTTCTGCCTCTCCTACAGGAGACTCTGCAAACTGTCTTACTGCATCAACACAGAGAAGATAATTGTCTGGTGACAAGTGAGCTCCATTTGATACGGTAAACAATAGGGCATCAAATCCAGCTTCAGAAGCATCTGGGTGACGAGCTGAGGCAGAAAGAAGTGACATTATTATGTGCCATCCCATTAGAGATCTGACAAGTGGGGCATTTGCTTTTACAAGCCGACTGACTTCCTTTGTTATTCGCTCGCTGTATGCGTCAGCAATGCGGCTATCAAGCTGTGAAACAAGTTGCAATGACTTCAGCAGTTCATCAGCTAGGATCTCTTTGTAGGGGAGCAGTCGCTGACAAATCCTAAGAAGTCCAAAAACAGCATTCTCGACTAATGCACAAGGTGTTATAATTGAATGAACAATGTTCGCTATGTGTTCGTAAACACACTGCCACAGTAGCATAATTCTGTCCCAGTTATTCAGTGTAAGAGCAATCAGCAGTTCCAGGCAGAAAACTGCAGCATCTTCGTCTTCCAGAGAGCTGTTCCCTCTCTGAGACCGCCTACCAGCCCAGATGAGTGCTCTTGCTAGACTCAACAATGAGTCATCACGAAAGGACTTACTTTCAGTGAAGATGTTATGAATATGGCACTTTTGGATTGTTTGAAGGGCGCCTTGATAAGCAGCAATCTGTTCTTCCGTAGGAAGGAATCTTGACTCCTCATTGTCAAGAGATGAATGCTGACTGACCCGACCCATCAGGCCATAAGATCTCCTGGGAGCTGCCATGGCTTGCAAAGGAACCGGAAATAAAGATTTTGTCAACAGTTTCCCGTGTTCAGATTCTGCAGAAAGCTCTACTTCATTACCAACATCAGTAGCCACACGAGTTGGAAGAAGACCAAGTTTGTGCAGTCTCAGAATGCTTTCTACAATATTTCTCCAGCCTGTGCATAAATAATCACCATATCTATTTGCAATGGTGAAAATGGTTACGGTTGCCATCCTGGCTTTTTTGTCATCACCAAAGCCAAATATAGAGTCCTCAGAAGATGGCGGAGTCAAGAGGGTTGTGAACTTAGAAAGAGAAACAATTAGATCATCCAATATATCTCCAAGATGACGGCATGCAGAAATTTTTGCAACTGCTAAAAATCCATCAATACATGTTTGGTAAACATCTTCAGTTTCTGCATGGTCAAAAACAACTGAGATAGCAGCAATTGCTGGACCTGACATGACAGCAAACATATCATGGTCAAGATAGGCATTAGAATCCGACACAATGAATGGAGAAATTTTCTTCGATTTCTGCATTAAATAAGCCCAACGGCTGGGGGTCATTTCAGGTAATCCAGCTCCTTTATCTGGAGTTGTGCGGATCTCATTCATGCAAATTGACTGGTAGAGTTCTGACAGGAACTCCCGAGGCAAGTCATTGCCTCCATTTATTCGTCTATTGTTTCGGATAAAATCCTCCTCTGTCATCTTTTTCTTCACCTGAACGTTGTGTTGATCTGTGTTTAGCATTATAAGTGAATAAGACAAGACAAGAGCAGCATCCTTGTTAGCTAGAATATTTGGCGATTGCTCATAGTAAATTTCAGAGAAGGCCTCAAGAACCCTCTGTATTTTCTGTGATTCTCCAGGCAACCTAAAAGTTTCCAAGAACAACCGTAATGCATCATCCATGTTCATAGTTTGGAAATCAAAAGTCTGAGCAAATTCATGAAGAACCTGAACACAAAAATCATCAGGGTTTCCCAAGAAGTCCCCAACAAGATTCTTATCTAATCCAGCAGTATACCTAAGAAAGCAGGCCATACTTTTGGGGTCAAGTTTTTCAGGTAAGACATGTGTTCCCTGGAGGAACTCTATTCCTTTCTTTGGGTCATGATTAAAGTGATCAGCTCCAACCATCAGTTTTTTCTTAATGTACTTCTTTTGGCGGACAAATGGAACCCATTGCTTAGGGTCACCATAGTTCTCACACTTCGTTTTCCAGAATGGAATAGAGTCTTCAATAGTCATTTTTTCCTTTTTTGAGCCAACTGCTCCATTGCCTATCCTTTCAGCCATACCCTGAATAACAGCTATCAGACCGTCCAAAGCAAGGATGTGGATTGTAGTCAATGAAGAGTTTAATGGAAATGCAGTCATTGACAACAAATTAGCAATGTCTTCAAACACATTGCTACAAGTGATGTCACAATCAAAGTTGGCATACATTTCTATCATAAATTTTTTCTGTCGACAGAAGTCTATGAGAGCCCCTATTGCAACCTCCTGCTGTTGGTATGAAGCACAATATCTGCTCTGTGCTAGCCTCAAAATCACATAGGAGAAGAAAGCCTCCAGCTGTAGTTTGAGCTCAGTGCGCAGATGGTGATACAAGTTGAGAACAACACTACACACCATTGAAAGAATAACCGGGCTTCTGGACATGCCAAATTGCATAAGATTACGAAATAATTCATCCTGAACTAGACTCAACAATCGAGGATGATTTTTTATAGATTTCCCACCCAGTTCAACAGCAGAATTAATTAAGTTCAGGGCAAAGAGTGGAAGATCTTCATCAAATGCTATACTATCTGATCTTGGATCCATTGACACATACTCAACCACATTTAATAATGAACACAGGAAGTGAAATACCTCCACCATGCATGGGCCTCCATATGGCTCCAAGAACTGCAAATCATAAGCAAGACTGCCCTTTCCACTGCCAGCTGAAATTGTGTTGTTTTCCATCAGACTGGCTACCTGATCTGTGGAATCAGTAGAACCTAAACTCACGGAGGAATCTCTTCCCACAAATTCAGAACTGGCAGTCCTACTTTCCAGTTGTTTATTCTTGATAGTGTAATGATTATCTGGGCCACCATTCTGTAAGTGAAATAGATCCCAAAACTTATTAACAAAGGAAAGTTTTGAATAATCTCAGTTTGAAAACTACATATCCCAGTTTCGAAATAGACCAAAATATTCCACCTATCTCCAGAAAATCGGTTTGATAGATCAACCTTATGCCAGTACAAAGAACAGAATATAGTAAAACATCATGACATTAACTTGCACAATTTCCTCCAGTTATTAGTATGTTTGAAGAAGTCAGACAAGTAATTCATTTGCCTTGAAATGTGTCACATATTGGATCAGATAGCATCCCTATTGATTTATCAAACATTACCGTGCAAGTGCCAGTCCAAAAGAAGAGAACATACTGTAACTATGAAGAAAAATGAGGCAGGCAAGTTTACCTTCTTCTTAACTATTTTAGATCCATTAACCACAGAGCATTCTGGGTCATGAACATCTGGAAGATGTGAAAAAATGCAGGTAATTAGTTCATGCATTGTATGTCGGGCTATATGCTGCAGCGATTCTCCTTTAGCTTGATGAACTATACGGAAGCAAGTGTTCACTATTGTGCATACATGCTGATTACTCAATGTGACCGATGCTTTACTTTTCATACAAGCAAGAAGAATCTGAAGTATCTTTAAAAGTATCACTTCTTCTGAAGCAGGATCTGTGACCTCAAATTGGCAACTAGTTATTGTAGCAACTACAAAGTTCATAGCATCTTCAACTTTTACAGTTTTCTCGTTAATCAAATCAAGAGTTAAAATCTTATAAACAGATGACAGAGCTACTCCTGTGATTGAAGCACCAATTTCATCTGATCGAATCACGTCCAAGAATGGCTGGAGATACACAGCAGCATTGATTGTATGCCATGGCTGCGACCGTGAGAAGATCTGTTTGCGCAATGCTTTCAAAGATTCAATCAGTGAGTGCTCCAGCTGATCATCACCCAACACACATCGGCCATCCCATCTTATATTTCTTCTTAAAATAGCCAATAAAGAAGCCACTTCTGCATTAATCACACATGCCAATGAAGTTCTGTTGGAATGGGAAGTGCCATATTCCTCAGGTTCTTCCTTAACTGTCCTCATACCAGACTTTGCCTTCAACCGACCCATTTCCTGCAATAATCCTTCTCTACAGGCCAATTATAGTATTTGTTTACCAGCGAGAGTGCAGATAATACACAAGAAGTCGGTGAGCATACCCTTCACAAATGATGCAAACAAATGATAAGTGCACCTAAGCAAGTACACAGAATAAAGCTGCTAAGTAAAGATCAAAGAAAACAAAAGTTTGAGCAAATTTAGAAGAAGAACCAAGCTTGCCATTAATGGGCACACTAACGGCACAAGATATGTTTATACACACTTCAGTTCTAACAACCAACTTACGCGATGACATTTATCATTTCATTTGAAAAACGTTAGAGAAATTTAAAGTACCACAAGAAGTAAAACTATAGACAACTTAAACGGCTTATTATGGACAAAAAGATCAATGCTTAAAATAAGATAGTTCAAGTGCTTAGTCTATTGACTGAATATCAAAGTTCATGAAAGGGAAAACAGAACACAAGTGCAAGTATTACATAACAATACAAGTTACTCACCACACCGTCAACAAATAAATGCAAAATGAAATAAGAAACCAACCGCAAAAGAACTTGTTGTTCCTTTGGTCACCATATTCCAACCCCAACAAATTCTGAACTATTCTTAAACCAAGAAGACAATTTGGAACCAACCCAGAAAAGAAATGAAAATGAAGAAGGAGAAAAAGGATAATGGGCTCAACTGTGAATCCAAGTGTTCACTCAGTGATCATGTCTGCTTTTACAGATAACCAAATACGAGTTCATAATATGTATACACACAGATAAATGTATATATAAGGAGTCGAAAATTGATGAAATCATTACAATATGTACAAAAATAAAAACCCAAAAACAAGACTAAACTGAAATGTATAAACTGACAGGGGAAGACAGTTCAGGAGCAGATAGAAGTTTTTCCAAATTTACATTCTTTTGTCCTCCAAATCCGACGCCAGACACTAGTAGTTGCGTAGCTTTTGAATATTCTCTCTTGGGATTTTCCTTTGGCGAAGGAATGACTAAGAATACAATTTGTTGGCTTATTATATTTGTGAATTTCCATCGAAAGAAACGAACTTCTTGTATTCTAGTGTTTGTACGGATCAGGAACTTGTTAAGATCCTCGAGGAAGGTATGGCAACGCAAAAGGCAGAGTAAAGTGGTGACAGACAGAAAGTGTTAAACAAATACGTATTTTGAAACGGAGACGGTGCCGGACGGTGACCGGAGAGTGGCAGTTAGGAGTTTTCTTTGCGTTTCAAACTCTCACACTGTTGCGAGTTTTGTATTGGAGGGAAAACATTGTTACTCTGAGTTGTCTTCTTTTCTTTGTTTTTTGCTTTTTTCTATTGTTTCCTTAATCTTCAAGAGTTAGTCATTCAACACTTTCTTCGTAGATTTAGAAATAGATATAGTAAATCAATTTAAACTCAATTCATAACATATTAAATTTAGATTTAGTGTAGATCAAGCCTGTCGTGTAGAATTTATTTAATGTAGAATACCTAATTGGCATAATTTACAAACTATTACGTCAATTTGAAAATTTATTATGTACGTATTTAAAAGATAATTGTTACAAATTCTTCCAATTTTTTAAAATATATTTTTAAAAATTAATCATATAAATTTTTTATTGTAAATCCCACTTGTTATTGGATAATAGGACCTATTTTTCATTAATTTTTAACAAAGTCTCACTTGTTATATAACATTAAAACTCACCTTTTAGTTAAAAAATAAAAATAATATCATATTAAAATATGTTTTATATTCTTTTATAAACTTTAAAATCTGTTTTATATTTTGTTATTAATGTTGAGGTGTAAAATGACTAATTAACCACAAATTCTTCAATGAAAAGAGTATTGGTTGCTGATGCTTTGAATAGGCTTGTTCTGAGACTGTACATGCAACAGCATAGCTTCAATCTGTGTTTAAAATCGTTTGTAGCTGACCATGCACAGGAACACATTTCAACAAGTATATCACATGTATTACAGAAAAAGAAAAGGTACTCAATATTATACATATGAATGAATGGATGAATCTGAATTTCAGATGTTCAATGATGTTGAACTTGATATCTATAATATTGGATTATCAAGTAACATTTTCAGTACTTGTAATAAACCTCCTAAGACTGCTCATACTTCCATACAACTATCTCGATCTCAAACCGAGTCAGTCTTGATCTTCGAGGGACCGTTTTCGAGCTCGTAAGTTGCGCTCTAGACTTTGAGGTACCGGAGGAGTCCTCCCCCTCCTAAATAGAACAGCAAGTGCCCTCATTTTCTGGCAAAGATCAAATATCTGCAACAAATTCATGGGGAAAACTAAATTACTAAACACACATACATTGCTGTGACAAGATAAAAGGTTTCTGAATGCTTCTTACTGATGAGGCTTCAATTTCAGCAACACCTTCACAACCTTTACCTCCTCCCTGTAGTAAATCACAGTATTTAACTGCTTCATTTTCATCTTCAAACACCTGCAGCAACATTTCGGTTTTTCAATTAAGCAAACAAGATTAGATGATATGAGACATAATCAAACAAGCTAATAACAACAACAACAATAACATCAACAACAACAACAATCTAGTGAAAGTCTTGCTGATAGGTAGTGTCTAGAGAGGTCCAGTAATATGCAACCTTACTTTTAACTTGTAGAGAGGCTATTTTCAAAAGTTCAAACAATCTACTAACTATAATATGTCCATCAATCATCAACCACGGAACTTTTTCGTATTCTAAAACTGTTTCTTGCTTTCACAGTGTAGCTATATTTCCAGTGCACAATATCAGTGAAAAATCTCAGCCTCTAAGGGGAATAACTCACCAGTACTCCTTCCCTCACATCCTCTACAAGCATCCGGAACTTCGTTCCGGGCCTTGATTGTTTAGATTGATTGCCTATTCCAGACCTCCTTTTTCCTCCTTTGGAGAACAGAAGGCCAAGCTCTCTTTCAACTTCACTGTTTCAAAAGCAAAGCCAGAGCTCAGCTACAAGGATGTTTGCAAACAAAAAACAAACACATCATCAAACAATTGAGACCTGCGGTTTCTTCGAGTTTTCATTGTGCACAACTGATTTTCCCTATGGGTTAGTACATATAGGGCCTTTGAAGATTCCCTCCATGGATTTGCCTCCAACACTAAAGAAGAATCAAAAGGAAAAAAAAAACAAAGCTTTCTCAAATTTTGAGGTCAAGAAAATGGAAAAAAAAAACATCATACAACAGAACCACAAATGCAAAACAGATAGCAATATAGCTAAACTACTGACATTCAATTAAGGAATATGAATCACCATTCACATATTATAGCTAAAACACACGGAAAGTGTAATTTTCAGAGCAAAAAGTTCAACAATTCTCATCCAGAGTAATCAAAAGGGTATGAACATAAACTCCTCAGAATGCTGAATCCAAAATAATAAACCTTTCAGCAACAGAAACCCCAACTTATGTTTCCAAAAGAACAATAAGAGTAAGCAAACTGAGGTAAGGATTAAGGAAAAGCATTGAACAAAACTGAAACCAGAAATTACCCGGACAACCCACAATCTTTTGAACAAGTTTAAAAGGAAGAGGACGGGTAGAGTACCATCATAGCTACTGCTATCGAAAGTCTGATGAAGATGCCTACGCATATCGTAAGCACGCGAAGACACCTGCTTTACAAACTCATCGGAGGTCCCAGGAATGGTACCGTCCAAGTGAAGAGCTCTCTCAACCTCTTCATTTTCTTCTTCTCCGTCTCCAAAACCGTTCCTTGATCTACAACGAATATATCCCCCACGTATGCTTCTGTACGATACAGAGAAAACAGAGCAGAACCGAGGAAGACGACGGTGGTTGGTAATAACGGAGAAAGAAGAAGAAGAAGCAAAGGTCGAGACTTGACGGCGTCGACGTTGCAGAGATGGAAGAGGGTTACTCGGAGGAAGGACCATTGACGGCGATACAGTCGCCAATGAATCCATCATCTTGGTAAGCTTGGAGAATTCAGAAAAAGAAACTACCTTTGGATTGATCAATCACACACTACAATACTTCTTCCGGTTGGTAAAGGAAGGAGAACAAATGGGTGGCTTTCAGGAATTGTAGTTAAGTGTATATGGAAAAAGAGACAAACAGGTGTGGTGGGTGAATGTACAAAGAAGAAGCGGCACGGCGGACGAGTTTTTGGCGTTAAAGACTCTGACTTTAACACGGTGGCTGTCCAGAGGAGAAAGAAACAAACGGAAGAGTTACGTAATGTGAATCTTCTCTTCTTAGTTCTTACTGTTTAGTTTTCTTGTTTGAATCTTTGGTGGATATTTCTTTGGAGTGGGTGGGTCCATTCTCAAAGCCTCAAAAAAAGAAAAAAATAAATTAGGGCCAAAATAAATTTAATTTATTTAAATTAATCACTATTTTATTAAATACTTTAAAAATCCAAGAAAAGAAATTTAAGATTAAAAAATTCAACATATCACATTGTTATAAAATTAAATCGATTAAA
>JANIHY010000001.1:1910252-1926984 GCA_027479065.1 Erythroxylum brevipes
AGAATTTAAATATTTTGTAATTTATATTAAAGCAGATTAACTATATATCAAATAACTATATCCTTTAGGGAAAAAATTGGAATGTTTGAGTTTAATTAAGTAAAAATTATAACTATATATTGATGAATACAACAACCACCCCATAAAAATTTCGCTAAATATAAGATCTAGAGAAGTTTAGTAGTACGTAACCTTAGCTTTAACTAATAGAGAAGTTGTTTATGAAATTTGATCAATGACTGGTCAGATAAAAGATCGAAAGTTCATGATGTTAGATTGAGCAATTCAATTAGTAAGATCGTTAAGGAAATAAGATAAATTCTAACTCCTATTTAGAGGTAAGTTCAAATCCTAGAAAGTATAATCTACAAGCAAACTGGCAAAAGCCTGCCAAATTCTCAGTTCCATGACTCGTGAACAACACTTCTAGGACTGCCTTTGCAGTTTGCACATCAAAAGAGAACTGTATCGCCAGAAATTGGAACAAAGAAACAGATAATCAAATGATTTTGTTTTAATGTAGAATGACAGCCAGAAGTACAAGATAGAATAGTACAATCTTGGTATAGAAAGACAACTAAATACAAAGTATGCACACAGCAAAGTATAGTTTGATTCTAAACCAATTTCAAGAATATTAGTGATGAAAAACTTTAAATGATATGATAAGTATGATTGCAAGCACAAGGGCAGCAATTAGAGAGCCAGCAATCCACTTGTTTCTGGTTATTCTTCTAGACATAGAAGCTAAAACTTTCTTGCTCTTGTCAATGGCATCATCTACTCCATGAAGCTGCAAACCAAAAAGAAAGGGAAAATGGAAGAAAACAAATAAAATAATCAATTATCTATTTCGTTTTTTGCCTATTTTGACATTATTGATCTGAGTAACTATCATAAACTTGTAGCCGATGAGAGTTACAGCTGATAGCATGGTCTGATAATAACTAATATCCACCAGGCAATGACAATCAGTAAGTGTGAAATATGGGGGGATCATAGTCTATCATTCAAATGGTTAATTAGAAGACAAGACAATGTATAAAATAATCGATTACCTATTTCACTTTTTTCCCATTTTGACAGTATTGATCTGAAAAACCCGACGCAAGAATAACTATTATAAAACTTTAGCCGAAGAGAGTTATAGCTGATAGCATGGTCTGATAACAAATAATATCTACCAGGCAATGAAAATCAAGTAAATGTTAAGCATGTGGGGATCATAGTCTATCATTCAAATGGTTAATTAGAAGAAAGACCATGTATAAAATAATCGATCATCTATTTCACTTTTTGCCCATTTTGACAGTATTGATCCGAAAAACCCGACGCAAGAGTAACTATCATAAAACTTGTAGCCGATGAGAGTTATAGCTGATAGCATGGTCTAATAACAAATAATATCTACCAGGCAATGAAAATCAAGTAAATGTTAAATATGGGGGGATCATAGTCTATCATTCAAATGGTTAATACATATCATACCTTGTCGTGAGCATGTAGAAGAGTCTGGCGCTGTTGGTGCAAGTCTTCAAGAATTGAGATCCCAATCTCTTCTGTCTCCAACACGGTTCTTCTACTCTCCTTGATTCTGTCACCGGATTGATCTAGTCTCTCAACTGACATAGACAATCTATCTCTTTGATTTGCCGAAACCTGTATCATCAATACCCAATGTCTTAAAAGTTATCAACTAGACAAATCTAACAAAAGAAATATGCATCTCATCTCAAATGAAAATAATTTATGCAGCAAAATGAGTATCAGCAATCAGGCCAAACCAGAACATAATCCAAATTATCAAGTTAGAAGGAACTATAAATCTTCTAAGTTGAAACTATAGTGCAACACTAAGATGTAATCCCAAGAGCAATTTGATATTAGTTTAGAGATTTCCCTTTCCCCAAAGGAACTGAGCATGAGTATGCCTACCGTATATGTTAAGGGAAAGGTGACAATCTTGACAATTTTCTATAAATGCAGTGACAAGTGCTCAAATATCACAAATCAACAAGCTATTCCACATTCTTTGAGTTATGAAAAGAGACACAAAAGAGCATATACCGCATGAGTATCAGCCAATCCGGCCTCCAACAACTCATCGTGGTTAACCTGATTAGGGTTACCAGACATTGCCCTCTTGAATTCCTTCTTCAACTTATTGAGATCAGACTTATACTCCCTTAGTTTGGCCAGAAGCATAGCTTTGACACTTGGCTGCAAACTCCTGGCCTCAAGGTCCATCTTTCTTACCTATAACAACACACAAAAAAAGAAAAAAGAATTGAGCTTGATCTAGAGTTAGAATTAGGATTAGAAAAAGAAAAGGGAACACAATTTACCAGATTATCACAATCATCAAGACCGGAATTGATCTCAGACAACTTTGCCGTCTTCTCCTCTACAAAAATCAAGACGACCCATTTCACCAAATCATGATTCAACCAAAAGCACAGAACTTAGAGGGGCCACCTACCTCCACTTGGAAGAAGAGAAGCAGAGTTGCATTTTCTGGAGAGATTAGCAGAGAGCTCGCAGTACTGACGCTCATATCCTTCAAAAACCTCGCTCATGATTGCAACTCCGAAGAGGGTAATCAATCTTACAAGATTTGTTTGGATCTTGAACTTGGAAAAATCAGAATCCAACAGCAGAATTGGAACAGAAGATTTTTGTCGGAAACGCAATCCAGTAAAAACACGTCAACCGTTTGTCTCCATTGACTTCGTGTTAAAGAAAAAGGTGCATTCGTATTCTCGCTTGATCACCTTAAACGCTGCGTTTTGCTTCTTTACCTTTCTCTCCAATTTTTAGACTCATTTCATATTTTCATATTATCCAATAACATTGAAGATTTAATCAACTAAAATTAAATTTATAATTTATAATTAACAAGGGGTTAAATTAATCATAGGGTTAAATAGGCCTAATTCTTATTATTTAACACTTTCTCAAGCTAATTCTTCGTATTTAAAATATAATATTTTTTACAGCTTAAATTTTAAAATATATCATAATTCATCTTATTAATATTATTTAAAATGTATAAAATTAGAAAATAGTTTAAAACACAATATATGAATGTTCATACAAATTAAAAATGATATATAATGTTTAATTTAATAGAAAAAACCGTAAGATTATCATACCCTCAGGATCTTTGAACAAAGACACTGGCTTATCTAGAGACAAGAAAAACCGGTATTTGTAGCGTATCAAATACTAACAGATCTACTTATTATTAGGTATATCCTTTTGATTATATCAAATTGTTTATTTATTTATGTATTATTTTAGTAATTTTATTTACAAAACTAATTAGCTTGCTAGTTTTACTTACCTATGCTTGTACATACATCACTATTTTATTGTCACATGTCCAAGTGGGTTTTGAAAATAACCTTTTTACTATTTAAAGATAAGGCTGCGTACTATCAGACCTCTTCAGACCCTGCTTTATTCACTCTTTTATTGTCACATCTACAAGTGGGTCTACTAAAAACAGTCTCTCTATTATGTAAAAATAAGGCTATATACTATCAGACTTCTTCAGATCCTGCTTTGTTGTGGGACTTCGATTTTTAAGTGAGATGTTGATCTCTGTCAATATTATAATGTAAAAGTGAAAATATCAAACAATCCAGTTAAAATTCTGCTGATACACGAGATCTAAAAAAATCTTGTAGTATACAGTCTTATCTCTAATTGATAGAAAGACTCTATTCGCTCCGTAAAAGTGAAGATACCAACAACAAGATAAAGCTTCAAACTATTGACTTCTGTACAGTACCCTAATAAGCAAGCCAGAAAATTAAAAAAAAAAAGGCCTACATACATTTCTTTCCCCTCCCACAGTTCACTAATACACTAATCATTCGTCTCCATAAACATGAATGATCCTAGAAAACTATTATAGGATCTTCACAGAGACCTTTTCCGGTAAAGTAGGGAAGGAGGTTGGGGGCCTGAACAACCTGTTTCCATCTCTAAACAAGACATTGTATCAACATCACCAGCTGCTAAAATTTTCTCACCACCGCTAGTTAATCATGCAAACATGGGAATATTAACATTTCAATTCTGAAACAGATTACTCACTATCATGCGTGTATTAACAGACTAATCCCAGTTGAGAGAACACTGCAATGTTTAACCTCCAGTTGTATCACCTTCAGAAGCAGGTGATCCTGTTGAGGGACCGGAACCAGCTTCATCGCACGTTGTACTTCCACCTGCCTCACCGTGAATGTGCTTTGACTGCTGCCAATCTTGATCAGGAAACACCTCCGATTGCAAAGATGGAGCCATGTTATTGACATGTAGCCAAGTTAGCTCCCATAGGCTATCCCCACCCAAAGCACTCCTCTGTACCAGTACTCCCTTACTCTTCATCACAAGCAAGGTGTTCTTAAGAAGCTCTGGCACTACTTCGTGGAGCTTCTCATTCTTCTTCCCTCTTACTTTTACTTTGATGTATTTTTCCAACCGGCTAAGTACTCCCAGCCATAGTTTGCAGAATGTTGTTAACTGCGATAGGTTATGGAGTAATAGTAGAAACACTTTCGACAGCAGTTTTACAGCAATGATTAGTGTTCCTTCCATGTTTCTGTAATCTTTTTGGGACTGTCCCTGGGCTATTTCAAGCAGGTCATCGAGCATTGTGAAAATCACAAGATCAAAGCACTGTATCCACAAACCATGTGGAAGGTTAATGCCATCTATCCCTGTCAAGCACTTTTCTAATGATGAAAGTGCATGGTTTCTGATATCTTCTCTCTGATCCAAGCATACTTTTCTTAGTCCTCGAATAAGCCTCAGCCACATTTCTCCAATATCCTGAAATAATTTTGCAGCTTCCTCCTCCCCCATTGCTTCCTTGGCGTCCTGAGACCACCTTGCTAAACAGTCAATAGAACAGGCCATGAGATCTAGGGCCCTAACAGACCTCTCTGTCTGTCCTACCCGAGATTCTGCAAACTGCCTTGCTGCATCTACACAGACAACATAATTGGCCGGTGACAAGTGGACTCCCTCAGACATTATGAACACTAGGGCATCAAATCCAGCTTCAGAAGCTTCAGGATGACGAGCAGTATTTGAAAGTAAGGATGTGATTGTACGCCAACCAATAAGGGTTCTTATATGTGTGGCATTCGCTTTCACTAGGCGACTTACTTCCTGTGTAATTTGTTCACAGTATGCATCAGCAACACGAGGATCAAGCTTCAATACGAGTTGGAGTGATCTCAAAAGTTCATCTGCCAGATTCTCTTTGTAGGGTAGTAATCGCTGGCAAATTCGGAGAAGTCCAAAAACAGCTTTCTCAACTAATGCACAAGGCATTACAGTCGACTGAACAATGTTGGCTATATGCTCGTAAACACCCTGCCATAGTAGGACAATCCTGTCTCGATTGTTCAGAGTAATTGCAATTAGCAACTCCAGGCAGAAAACTGCAGTATCTTCATCCTCCGGAGAGCTGTTCCCCTTTGGAAGCCGCCCTGCAGTCCAGATGAGTGCTCGTGCAAGCTGTAATAATGATATAGCTTGCAAGAACTTACTTTCAGTAAATATGCTATCAATGTGACACTTTTGAATTGTCTGAATAGTGCGTTGATGAGCAGCAAGCTGCTGTTCAGTTGGTTGTGATCGTGGCTCCTCAGTATCAAGAGATAAGAGTTGACTGAATCGTCCCATCAATCCAGAAGATCTCCTAGGTGTTCCCATGGATTGCATACTAACTGAAGACAAAGAGTTTGTGATAGGTTTTCCATGCCCAAGGTCAGGAGAAAGCTCAGATTCGTCAGCAGCATCACTGGCCACACGAGCTGGAAGAAGACCAAGTTTGTGCAACCGCAAAATGCAATCCAGAATATTTCTCCAACCCGTGCGAATATAGTCACCATACCTATTTGCAATCGTGAAAACTGTCACAGTTGCCAGCCTCGCTTTTGTGTCATCACCAAATGCTAGCACAGGTTCCTCAACAGACAATGGATTCAAGAGAGTTGTGAACTTACATAAAGATACAACTAGATCATCCAATACATCTTCAAGATGATGGCATGCAGAAATCTTTGCAACTGCTAAGAATCCATCAATACATGTCTGGTAAACATCTTCATGGTCTGCATGATCAAACACAACAGAAATTGCAGCAATGGTTGGACCAGACATTATTGCAAACATATCATGATCAAGGTAGGGTCTAGAATCTGACACAATGAATGGAGCTGTTTTCTTGGACTTATTCATTAGATCAATCCAATGGCTTGGACTCATTTCTGGGAAACCAGCTCCTTGCTCTGGAGTTGTGCGGATCTCATTCTTGCAAATCGAGTGGTAAAGTTCTGATAGGAACTCCCGAGGCAAGTCGCTGCCTCCATTAATGTGCCTATTGTTGCGAATGAAATCCTCTTCTGTCATCTTTTTCTTCACCTGAACATTGTGCTGGTCTGTGTTGAGCATTATAAGCGAATAAGATAACAAGAGTGCAGCATCCTTGTTAGCTAGGACATGTGGTGACTGCTCATAGTATCGCTCAGAAAATGCTTCAAGCACCCTTTGTATCTTTTGTGATTCTCCTGGCAGTCTAAAAGTTTCCAAGAACAGTCGCAAAGCAGTATCCAGATTCATGTCTTGAAAGTCAAAAGTCCCAGCAAATTCATGAAGAACCTGAACACAAAACTCATCGTGATTTCCAAGGAAGTCCCCAACAAGATTCTTATCCAATCCAGCAGTATACCTGAAAAAACAGGCCACACTTTGAGGGTCAAGTTTGTCAGGTAAGAGATGAGTTCCTTGAAGAAATTCTAGGCCTTTCTTTGGGTCACGGTTGAAGTGATCAGCTCCAATCATCAACCTTCTCTTTATGTACTTTCTTCGACGGACAAATGGAACCCAGTGATTGGGATCACCATAATTGTCACATTTCACCATCCAGAATGGGGTATACTCCTCAATCTTCACTGGAGCCTGTTCTAAAGTAGCTGATTCATTCCCTATCCTTTCAGCCATACCCTGAATAACACCAATTAGTCCATCCAAAGCAAGAATATGCATAGCAGACAAAGGGCAATTGACCGGAAATGCACTCTTTGCCAACAAGTTAGCTAAGTCTTCAAACACATTACTGCATGTAACATCACAATCCAAGTTTGCATACATATCCACCATAAATGTCTTTTGCCGACAGAAATCTACAAGAGCCTCCATGGCAACCTCTTGTTGCTGGTATGAAGCCCCATATCTGCTCTGTGCAAGTCTCAAAATTACACAGGCAAAGAAAGCCTCAAGCTGTAGTTTGAGTTGAGTACGCAAATGGTTATACAAGTTCAGAACAATACTACATACCATTGAAAGAATAAGTGGGCTCATTGACAACCCAAATTGCATAAGATTACGAAATAATTCATCTTGAATTAAATTCAATAACCTAGGATGCTGACAAATAGAAGGACCACCCAACTCTATTGCTGAATTGATTAGGCTCAAAGCAAAAAGAGGCACATCTTCATCAAATGCTATGGTATTTGGTCTAGGACCAATTCCAACGTGCTCAACAACATTCAATAAGGAGCACAGGAAATGGAATATTTCCACCATACAAGGGACCCCAAATGGCTCTGCCATCAGGTTCATATCAATCGAAAGTGCATCCTTACCACTTCCAGTTCCAATTGTATTTTCTTCCATCACACTTGTTCCCAGACTAGTGGAAACACTAGAACCCAAGTTCACAGAGGAAGCCTGACCATCTAATTCAGAATTAGCGTTTCCATTCTCCATTTGCTTATTCCCCAAAGAGTAATCATTATCAGGCCCACCAATCTGTAGAAAAAAATAAGCTCTCATATCTGTTATAAAAGCAAAATTCCAGAGTATACAGAGTCATCGATTTCTGCTACTCAAATTTAAATGTTAAATACTAGGGCCCCAACCCTAACCTCCCCACCCAAGAAAAGAATAAAGAAAATAGAAAAATATAGGGCATGTGATGGTAAGAATAGACAACATCCATCATTAGTCAGACTACCCAATAACCATTTTGTTTTTCCACTTATCATACAGTAAATTTTAGTAGATACTCTAAGTCAACCCGAATAAGTAACAAATAAATCTTGGAAATTTACACGAGTTATGCAGCTTACGCCATGTTAATATAACTACACAAAATGATTAAGGTCATATAAATTTACCTCTCCTCTCATTTACCAAAATGCCAGTCATGCATTTAGAATCATTAGGAGCATCATCTTAACTAATGCCCTCAGCATGTAGCAGATGAAATGATAGTTACAAAAGGCAATCTTTTAGACTGTACAAATAAATATGGATAATAGAGGAATTACATTATTTTTCAATTGAAACTCTGAAGAGTTATCATAAATGATAAGAGAGAAACTTAATTATTCATACTGGCTTATCCTCTTAACCCCACCAATATATATATATATATAAACGGAAGATTGTGATTTGAAAAGAATCAGGCACAATAACTACCTTCTGGATAGGAAGGACTCCATTAACCAGTGCACGTTCGGTGTTGTCAACATCTGAAAGATGAGAAAAAATGCACCTAACAAGTTCTCCCATTGTATGCCGAGCTATGTGCTGTAACAACTCACCTTTACTTCCAGCTTGATGAACTATACGGAAACAAGTGTTCACTATAGTACAAACATGCTGATTACTCAACATGACAGATGCTTTACTCTTCATACAAGCAAGAAGGACCTGAAGTATCTTCATCAGCACAACTTCTTCTGAAGCAGCATCTGTCACCTCAAACCGGCAACTAGTGACAGCATCAACTACCAAATGCATGGCATCTTCAACATTTGCAGTATTTTGATCAATCTCATCAAGAGTTAGTATCTTATAAACAGATGATAAAGCAACCCCAGTTATTTGTGCACCAGTTTCATCTGAGCGAATCACATCCAAAAATGGCTGGAGATACACAGCAGGATTGATGGTATGCCACGGATGTTGCCATGAGAAAATTTGCCTGCGCAATGCTTTCAAAGACTGAATCAACGAATGCTCCAGCTGATCATCACCCGACACATAACGACCACCCCATCTTACATTTCTCCTCATGACAGCCAATACAGCACCCACTTCAGAATTAATCATGCACGCTAAGGTCGTCCTGTTAGCATAGGAATTATCAAATTCTCCAGGCTCTTCCTCAATTGCCTTGATTCCAGATTGCAGCTTTAGGCGCCCCATGGTTCTGAAGTTCCAAGAGTAGACCTCCCAACCCTATCCGAGTTGACTACTTGCTACAAGTAGTATGCACACGAACTAGGCTGAACAAAACTGGAAGTCAAAATCATTTTCAGAGTTCCAAATGTCTGGATTAATGTCGCATTCAGCAAACAAGCATAACTTGTTAAAAACACATAACGGGGACATTCTCTAAATCAGTCTCAATTCAAGATTCCATTTTCTATGTTACGAAAATCCCGCCAATAACAACACATAAAAAAATTTAGGTAATCACTTAAGCTTCCTTCGTCTACTGTTCAATAAACCCCAATGAATCTCAAATTTGGGAATTGATATTAAAACAGAAGGGGAATAAGAACAATGAGTTTTACCTGTTTCTCGAGATCTGTGCAGAAGAAAGTGTAAGTGCGCCTGTCTCTCTCTCTGAGTGAGAGAGGGAGAGACCTTGTTCGGAGACACAACAGAGGAAGATGAAATACAAACTAAAGTTTCTAAAGAAATAGCTTTTCTACGTAAGAAAAGAAAAAATATAATATTTTTTATTTATATTTTATATTTAAAAAAAATTAATATGTTTTAAATTTTTTCTCGATTTGTTGTTACTGTCTGTTTGCATTAGATTTGATAATTGATCGAGTTGAAATATTTCGGTCCAAGTCGGACTTAATACACAATTAATCTCAAGATTATTTTTAAATTTAAAAATAGTATTATTTTATTTAAATATTAAAAAAGAAAGTTTAAATTCAACCCAAAATTTGGTCAACTTGAACTGAATTTGTTACCTCGTACTTGATCGAGCAAGACGGGTTCGATCTAGATCGACCTCAAACTCAAGTTGAACATTTTTTAAGTCAGATTTAGATTTGAGGAATTAACCTAAATCTTGACTTTATGATTAAATTTGACTTCAAATTTTAAAAGCCTAAAGTGAAAAATGATGATAGAAATAATTCAACTCGGCTCAAATTGACCCAAATTGAACAAATGAAGCATAATCTAATGATCTGACAATTTCTGCTGGAGCTCAATCTCATCTCAAACTTGACTCGATTCAATCTAAACTAATTTTTTAAATTTAAAATAAAAATAAAAAATGATGTCATTTTTTCATAAAACGGCGTCATCTTTTATAGTTGTTAAGATTTAGGTCAAGTTAGGTGTAAGCACTCGAGCCTAAGCTCGAACCTAGCCTGAGACTCATATTTATAGCTTGTTGATCTCGAAGCGAGCCCAATTGTCATCCCTAATCATACCAAAATACAAACGCTAGTTTCACAAGATATTAGTTCCAATTAAAAAAGATCAACTTTGTTTAAGCTTAATAATATTTTATCACCTTGCTTTGTACTATATTATAAGTTTTATTGTCTATTGAAAACTTCAACATCTCTATCAAAATTACAAATTGATATTGGAGGAGATTTAAATGCTTCTTAGTCTTATTCACATATCATAAAAATTTAAATAAAATAAAATAAATCAATAATTTTGAATTTTAATAACCATGTAGATCAATTAAATATACCACAAAGTTTTTAAAATTTTGCTTACTTTGTAAAGGAACATTTTACTAATTATAAATTTATGTCTTTTTAGGAATTTAAAAAATAATCTGGAAGTTAAATCGATAAAAGAAGAGATTTAAAGATTAAAAGGTTCAACCGGTATTAGACCGTCATAAAATCGCCTAAAGATTGAAAGATAATATCCTTATCTATTGAAGAATTTAAAATTTAATTAAAAAAGATTTAATTAATTTATTTAATTTTTAAAGATAATATTTTTAACTAATTAAATTTAACTGAATCTTTTATATAATATATACTAATAAAAGTTACTTTATTTTATTAAAATAAATAATTTATAAATTAATATTTATTTTAAATACATTCAAGTTATTAAATCAAAATTTGATTGAATCTCCCGCCCTGGGCATTGGTTTATACATTTCTGTTAGTTTCGACTTTAGAAATTATTCTTTTGGATTAAAGGATTTAATTTGTATGAATCACTAAAATCTTAGATAATAAAAAAACTATGTATGGATAGAATATATGATTTACTATCAACTCAATATATATTATTTAATATATTAATTATTAATAAAAATTATGAATAATTTGACTTAATATCTCTCTTCTCCGATTTTCTTTCTGCTTACTATGGTTCTACCATTCTCTTGGATTTTATAGCTTATTCCAGTCTTTTCCAACTCTTTCTTCATGGTCTTGATGTCTCATTGTTTTCTCTTATCTGTCACACTTCTCACCGTCACTATAAGGGTATCTCAGTAATTCCACTTTTTCCTCTAATTATCTCCTTCTGCTTTTAGCTTCTAGTCGTTGTCAGCCCATCTTTTTTTCTATCACCATGTTTGCAAGAGTTAAGTATGTTAGCTTTGAGTAGTGTTCCCTAACATATTTCCCCACTTTAGCCTTGAAACAATTCAATCTTCTTCTGGGAGAATGCTCAAAATTTGTGCTTTCTCCTCCTTCTCCAAAACAATGTTTGCTCTTTTTCTCTACTCTTTCCATTTAATTTGTTTGAGTTATTTGTATGTGAATTAACTTCTGTTTTTATTGTAGAATTTTACAAAGAATTTTAAAAGATCTATTCAACCCCCCTTCTAGATCACTTACATAAACCACTTCTTCACAATTGGAGTCCAGGGATGGATTGTCAAGAACTTAAGCAATAAAACATACCTCTATGGCTATGAATCCATGGAATTCCCCTTGAGTATTGGATAACCACTGGCTTGAGTCATTTAGGTATGTTGGTAAACCAATATGTATGGATCAGGCCACATCTCAAACTAGTAGAATTAATTATGCTTGAATTTGTGCAATAATTGATTCTATAGCTCACTTGCCTAAAGAAATTCCCCTATTTAGATTCCATGATAGCACAGAACTTATAGAAGATGTTGTTAAAGTGACATATGATTGGAAGCCTCCATCTACACCTGCTACTAAAATATAGAAACCTACAGGAAGGGTCTTTGACTTTGGTTTTTCTCAAGATCGTGATTGCAATGACAATATCCAAATCCCACTTTCAAATACAGATAAAGATAAAGCTACTAATCTTTTATTGAATGACACTCTGCCAATTTAAAATCCAACCATAGAAGACATTCTAGCATAAGAAACATATTTTCTACCCTCTAAAAGTCTACAACAACTCACAGTTTTGAAAATTACCAATGGAACTCCCTCCTTAACTCCCAATAAAGAAAACTGATTTCCAAAATGTGGCATTGCTAATTTTGACTTTATTCCTACTACCAAAAAGAGATCCAATAGAAAGAAAAGGCCTTCTCTACGCTAGGTCTCATGATTGTTTCAACTTGGAATATCAAGGGTGTTAATTCTCCTAAAATGAAATTTTTATTAAGAAATTTCATCTTGGACAATAAGCCTTGTATGCTTGGCATTTTGGAGTTTTGAATTAAGTAAAACAAATGCGACATTCTCCAATTCTTGCCTAATGACTGGAAGCCATAACAAAATTGTAAAGAGCATCACAATGACATAATTCTTCTAGTTTATAATCCTAGGAAAATTGCCATACTTAATCACAAGGTTTTAGCTCAAATGATCCATCTTAAAGTCCACCGATTAGAGCTTAAAACCATCATTCATGTCTTATACATCTTTGTTTTCAACTACTCCTTCTAAATAATCTCCCTTTTGCATAACCTAAGAGATCTTTCACCTCACATCTGAACTCCTTGGCTCATTCTAGGTGATTTCAATGCCACCGTTCTTCTACCAAATTTGAAGGTGTTTCTATTACTAAACATTAATGTAAAGAGTTGAAAAGATGTCTTAAGGATATTGAAGTTTCTGACTTACCCTACGGGGGTAACTTCTTCACCTCGAACAACAAATAATTGTGGAATTCTTTTTATTAGAACAAAGATGGATAGATGCCTATCCAACCTAGAGTGGTGTCATACCTTCCTACATTCCAAAGCTTTATTCCCTAATGTCACACTCTCGGATCACTCTCCTATCCTAGCACAAATAAACCCTCCAAAGTCTTCTCACTCACTATTTATATTTAATAATTTTCTTATTGATATTATAGGTTTTCCTAATGTGGTGAAGAAAGGCTCTAACATATCTTGTCATGGTTCAAAACAGATCATCCTCAAGAGGAACTTCATTCCATCAAGGAAGTAATCAAATTGTTCCACAAGAAAAACATTAGTAATGCATATCATTTAGTATCTATTGCTAAAGCTGCTTTTAAACAAGCTCAATCAGCCACCTATTGCAATCCTTATTCTGTTTTCTTTGCTGAAAAGGAGAGACATTCTCATGATATTTTCTTACAAGCTCTAAAGTACCATCATTCTCTATTGAAGAAAAGATCCAGGGTTAATTGGTTGAAGATGGTGACAAGAACTCAACCTTTTTCCACAAGGCAATCACTTCCAGGAAAGCTTCAAACAAGAATGTATTCATCAAGCATCTAAACTCTAATATGGACTCACAGCCTCTAATCACAAAAGCAGCTGAAGATTATTTCACAAATCTACTAGGCTCTCATCCCAATTCATAATTCTTTTTTAGGTTCATAAGTGAAATTGTTCAAGATCAATTTTCTCCTTATGAAGTTAGCATTCTTTCTGCACCTTTTTCACTCAGGAAATCAATCATGCTTTTAAATTAATCCTCCCCAAGAAAGCCTTAGGTCTTAATGGTTTTAGTGCCAACTTTTTCTTCAAGACCTGGCACATTACTAGTGAAATGGTGGTTGATGTTATATTATAGTTCTTCAATAATGGCAAGTTTTTAAAGGAGATCAACAACACATTCATTACTCTTATCCCTAAAGGAGTCAACCTCACTAGTTTTGGTGATTTACAATCCATAGCCTATTGTAACACCGTTTACAAGGTTATCTCCAAGATACTCTCACTTATACTTAAAAACCATTCTTCTTATTCATGTTGATTACAATTAGGGTGCTTATATTCCTAGAAAATCAATTGGTGATAACATTTCCATTGCTCAAAAACGTTTCTAGCATTATACAAGGAAAAGAGGACATTAAAATTATGCAATAAAATTTGACTTTTAAAAAGCTTACGATATGTTGGATTGGTCTTTTATCATTAACACTCTACAAGCTTATGGTTTTCCTTTAAAATTTATCTCTTGGATTCATCAATGCATACGTATTATGACTTTCAAAGTCATAGTAAATAAAGAACCTTCTAGAATTTTCAAAGGTGCAAAAGGTATCGGGCAAAGGAATCCTAAATTCAAATTTCATGGTAAATTAAAAAAGTTAAAGCTAATCAATTTGAGTTTTACTTTGCTGATTATCTTTCCTATTCTCTCAAGCAGATTGCAATTCAATAGCTTTACTCTCTAATGCTCTTAAGTTGTTTAACAAGTTGTTAGGTCTCATCATTAATTACAATAAAAGTGCTTTATTCATCTCTAGAAGTGCTACTCGCCTTGCCCCAATTCTAGCATCAACTTTTGGATTCAAAAGTCAGTAAATTCCAATGACTTAACTTGGAGTTCCTCTATCATCAGCTAATCCATATCCATATGATTAGAAATGCTTGATTGATAATATCATTAACAGGATCAATAGTTAGATTCATAGAGAACTTTCCATAGTAAGCAAAGCTCAATTAGTTAACTTTGTTCTCTCCTCCATGGCTATTCATTGGGGATACCATCTTATAATTCCCAGATACATTCATAAAAAGATTAACAGGATCTTTAAAAACTTTCTCTGGTCTGTATGCAATGTGAATCTAAAGGCTAGCAAAATAAAATGGATGCATGCATGTTTACCTCATAGATAAGGAGGACTTGGTCTCATCATTTCCAGATTGTTGAATCAAATATTATTTACTAAGAAATTGTAGAGATTGATTCAAGACAAATAATCTTTGTGATTTAAAAGGGTCAATGCTTACTATACTAAAGAGAAATCCATCTGGTGTTTCAAAATTCTTAGGAATGCTTCTTCTTTGATCAAGTACATTGGTAAGATCCGAGAAGAGATCACAATACATTGTAACTATTAACCTAGTAATAGAGAAACTTTAAAGTTCCAGTTTAATAGATGGATCAATCCAAAGATACCCTATAACCTTCCTTAATTTCATATGCTCAAAAGCTTCATTTGAGCATATGAAACTCCACAACAGAAGTTCTCTCATGATGTTTTCCCCACTTCTAACCAATTTCACTCTTACTAGGCAAGTTGGGAAGATGTTGCGGAAGCTAACAAATTCTGGTTAGTTCTTCACTTCTTCAACTAGAAGCATATACAGAAAAGATTATCCCCAAGTAAAATAGTATCATGTGGTATGGAGAAAGAAATTCAATCCTAGACTTGCTCATCTACTTTACAAGGCTTCAAAACTAAGCTTGCCATTTTGGATAAAATTGACAGCTTCGTATGTATTCCAAATTGGTGTTCCTTGTGCAAGAACAATGCAAAATCTCATAACCATCTCTTCTTTTCCTGCACTTACTCGAATTAGATTTGGATATTCATCATGGATAAATGTGGAATTCATGGCCCCCCTGTAATCTAGCCAAACATCATGAAGTGGAGTATTCAACTTAAAATAACACACGAAGGTGATGTATGGTTAATATTCACTACTTTACCTTATCCTATAGTAGGCAATTGGACTGAGAGGAACAACAAAATATTCAAATACATTGCTAGCACATCATAACATAAATAAAAAATCATTCAAGATCAGATCAAGTCGCACATATTCCTCTACAAACATAAGCATAGATTCAGTCACAAAATATCTTCACAATGGAACTTATTTTAGTTGAATCATGGCAATACCAGACGAAGCACTAAATACTAAAGTTTATACTTCTCATCTTGTTTTGAACCTAATACAATTTGATGCACACTCATACTTATTTAGGATCCTTTTAGGGGTTAGTCCCCTTTGAATTGTATTTTTGTTGTATTGTACTTTGTAGGCTTTTCTTTAGTTGAATAAATTGCCTTTTATTCAAACAATAAAATAAAAACTTTTTTGTGATTTTCATAAATTTTAAAAAGAGAAAGAAATCAAAATACTAATAATAATCATATAAACTAGTTTGTTTACTAAATTTTAAAAGAAAAATAGAAAATCCAAAATAAAAATAGAAGCAAATATGTCCTTACAAATGAGAGAGTTTTTCTTAGTCTAAAGACCAAAGTTCCACCATTTTTTTAATGCACCTAAAAGGCATTATTATGTTATTGTTGTTTGCAAGGTCGTAACTCATTTTTTTTAACCTTATAATTGTGCTAAATGTTTTCTTTTAAAAAATACAAAAAAGTATTTCTAGAAGTAAAGTTTTGCAACTTTCAGTTTAAGTAATACTTGATTACTATATTCTATGAGTTTATACAACTTTTACTTGAAATGATGATGAGGTATTTTTCTTTATTTGTCATCAAAATTATTTAATACGTGAAGTCTGGTTTGACTTAACAT
>JANIHY010000001.1:1958778-1970122 GCA_027479065.1 Erythroxylum brevipes
ATTTTTATAAAATTATAGATTTTCATAAATCATAATAAATAAATTAATTTTATTTAACAATTTTTAAATTAAAATTTATCTGACCCCATGTAATTTGTATTCTATTTTTAAAATATTGTGACATAGAAGTAGTCTCCTAAGTGGGCATGACGTTTGTAGTATATAAATATATATAAAAGAAGAGAATAGGGTATGAATTATTCCTTGGCTCCACACTAATGATATTGTTCCATCACCACATTCCAACAATGCTTATCCTTAAAATATACATGGACTGACCCACCTTCCCAAGTGCATAAATCCTCACCCCCACCATCCCTTTATCTTTGTTAATAAAAAAGCTCTAAAGGGTATGAGTAGTGAATACCAAATGCTTTGAAATCTTTAGATTAGCAAGTCTTAGGGATTGAAAAAAAGAGTCCAGCCCGGTTTTGCTCGATTTGAAGTTAATAAGTTTGACTTAAATTGATTAAGTCCAACTCTTTTTAATAATTTTTTTTAAATTTTGGGTTAAGTTTAGAATTAGGTTCGAGTTGTACAATTCGACAAAGCTCAAAACTTAATTGGGCTCAAGCTCGAGCGTGGAATCTTGAACTTAATCGGACTTTAAACCAGCCCATTATCATGCCTAATTATAATCCTTTTTGTTACATTTAACAAGGTTTGGCTTTTGTGATATGAATGAATTATTATGTTTGTGTTATGGAATGGGGGAATAGAAGGTTCTCCCATTCCCAATCCTTGAATTGGTTCCTTTTCCTAATCTCAAAGGCTTCACATGTAAATAATCACACATAGAAAAGCTTATAGTTGATTAAAAATTTGCATAAAAATCTAAAAAGAAAAAGCATTAGCTAATTATTATGCATAATAGCCATGTCTAGATAGCACTTATGATGAAGCAAGCATGACCATCTACATATTTAAACAAGATGATAACGTAGTCATTAAGAATAAGATTAGCGCGATTTAATCCAATTTGAGTTTAATGGATTAATTTAAGTCAATTAAACATCACATTTAGATTCATTCAAGCCATATTTAATAAATAATATCATTTTGATGTTAAACTTAAATTTGACTCAAAATTTGAATCAGTCGTAATTTCAGGTTAATCCGGGCCAAATCTAATAAAAAAAGAGGAGAAGAAGACATGATAAGAAATTAAGTTAGGGATAAGGACATATGGAAAGTCCAATCACTATGTGGGCTTTGGAGATATTTTGCTTAATACAAAAATTGTGGCTTTCTTTGACTTGGAATGAGATTTTGAAGAGTGAAAAAAAAGGTGAAACTGAAATAGCCTTATACGTTTGAACATGTAGTCAATGGACTATAAAGGGTATATAAGAACACCCCTAGCATGTGCTTTTACACACAGACTGCAATAACTCCAAATACATCCCTTACCCACTGACTCCATGAGTGGGGGCTCTTTTATAGCTTTGCATATACTAATAGTGTATACATACACTTCCTCCTCTCCTCTGCCTCTTCCTCTTTGAATTTCCTTTCACCAATATCTAAACCTTCCTTCTGAAACTAAGACACAAACAAGCTCTGCAACTAGAACAAAACTCTTCTTCCTCTGCAGAAGCTACAGTCCCTTCTGAGATACCTTTTGTGTTTGTATTATCTCTCAAAAGGGTACTCATTTCTTACCTTTCTCTTCCTTCTCGCGTGAGCTTACTCCATATTTCTCACTTACTCTCTTTACACTCACTGTGAGTAAATGGAAGAGACAGAAGAATCCAATGCCAGCAAGAAATGCAACGTCAAGACAGAAACTTTTAGAAGTAAGAGCAATAGCCACAAGCACAAGTATCAGTATCAGTATCAGAATCAGTATCAGTATCAGTATCAATATCAGTATCATCAACTTTTGCAGAACTCAAATCGGTTTGGGGGGTTCTTCAACCACAACACACACCATTGTTTCAACCCAGCTCTTCTACCGTCACCTTCACCACTCCCTGTTCAACTTGCTTCGACTCAACCTTACATTCAAAATCACAGCTTGAGATCAAAAGCCCATTGGAAAACACCTATCTGTAAGCTACGTGGTCCTCCTGTTCCCACCTCTTCCTGTAACCAGGATGACCCTGTCATAACCACTCCATTAGGTAACTAAACACCGCATATCAATCCATTCCTTGCATGTTTTTGTTTAGATTTTCTGTTGTCTCCGTACTCTATACTCCATATTGGTTTTAGTTGCTACACAACTTTGATACAGGTAACTATACAGCGAGGAGAGCACAAAAAACCGACATAAAAGAAGGCAAATCTCCTTTCTGGATTTGTGTTTTTGTTCTTCATTTGTATGTCTCTCAGCATGGAAAACTTAAAAACTTCTCTTTTCGCCATGTATAAACAGCTTCACAAGGAGTGCAAACACAACAGAGTCTGTCCCTTAAAGGAGATGACGGAAGAAGGATAGTAGACTCCACTAAAAAGCCACTGGTTGTTGCAAGGCGGCCAGATTCTGGTGGTGTTGAAGGGTCTGTTATTACCCTGCTCGCCAACCATTTTCTTGTCCAATTCGACTCCTCGCAGAAAATTTTCCACTACAACATGGAGATATCTCCAAGTCCCTCCAAGGAAGTTGCTAGGATGATCAAACAGAAACTTGTAGAGAGCAATTCAACAGTACTATCTGGAGCTCTTCCTGCATATGATGGTAGAAAGAATCTTTACAGTCCTGTAGAGTTTCAGAATGACAGACTTGAATTCTATATCAGCCTTCCTATCCCAACTGGGAAGTCATCATTGCCCTTCGAACAATTCTCTACCTGGGAAGAGAAGTATCAACAGCTCAAATTATTTAGAGTAAATGTAAAGCTTGTGTCCAAATTGGATGGTAAGGAATTGAGTTGTTACTTGAGTAAGGAAGGTGATGACTGGATTCCTCTTCCTCAAGATTATCTACATGCTTTGGATGTTGTTTTGAGAGAGGGACCAATGGAGAAGTGTATACCAGTTGGCCGATCACTCTACTCGAGTTCAATGGGAGGGACTATAGATATTGGAGGAGGAGCTGTTGGATTGAGAGGGTTCTTTCAAAGTCTGAGACCAACCCAACAAGGACTAGCTCTCAATGTGGATCTCTCAGTGACTGCTTTCCATGAGAGTATTGGAGTCATTCCTTACCTGCAAAAACGTCTAGAATTTCTTAGCGACCTTCCTCAAAGGAAAACCAGGACTTTGAGTGGTGAGGAAAGGAAAGAAATAGAGAAGGCCCTGAAGAACATCAGAGTCTTTGTTTGCCACAGAGAGACAGTTCAGAGATACAGAGTTTATGGCCTGACAAAAGAAGCTACAGAAAATCTTTGGTTTGCAGATAGGGATGGGAAGAACCTGAGGTTGGTGAGTTACTTCAAAGACCACTACAATTATGACATACGATTCAGGAACTTGCCGTGCTTGCAAATTAGTAGGAGAAAACCATGTTATCTTCCAATGGAGCTTTGCATAATTTGTGAAGGCCAGAAGTTTCTGGGTAAACTCTCTGATGATCAGACTGCTAGAATCCTGAAGATGGGCTGCCAAAGACCAAAAGCAAGGAAAGCCATCATAGATGGAGTCGTGCAAGGATCTTTTGGGCCAACAAGGTGATTCTTTGAGCACTTAAACAATTGTTATGATGAAAAGGATTGGTTCTTTTACTTTTTTCTGATTGCTTTGTTTGTTCTATACCCACTATCTAATGTTTAGAAAAACTTTTGGTTGACAGTGGCGAGCAGGGCAGAGAATTCAAGCTCCATGTTTCAAGGGAAATGACACGAGTAAATGGTAGAATTCTTCAACCTCCAAAACTTAGACTTGGAGACGGTGGTCATGTAAGAGACTTATTCCCTTCTCGCCATGATCGCCAATGGAACCTTTTGGACAGCCATGTCTCTGAGGGAACTAGAATAGAGAGGTGGGCTCTGATAAGCTTTGGAGGCACCTCTGATCAGAAGTCCAACATCCCAAAATTCATAAACCAGCTATCTCAAAGATGTGAGCAGTTAGGCATCTTCCTTAACAGGAATACAGTAGTTAGCCCTGAATACGAGCCAATCCAAGTGCTTAACAATGTATCGGTTTTGGAATCAATTCTCAAGAAGATCCATAGAGCTGCATCAAACAATCTGCAGCTAATAATATGCATAATGGAGAAGAAACACAAGGGATATGCAGATTTGAAACGAATAGCAGAGACAAGTGTTGGAGTTGTGACTCAATGTTGCTTGTACCCAAACCTTGGCAAGTTGAGCTCACAGTTTCTGGCAAATTTGGCTCTAAAGATAAATGCCAAAGTTGGTGGATGCACAGTTGCACTGTACAATTCATTACCCTCTCAAATTCCTCGCCTCTTGTCTTCTCGTGAACCTGTGATGTTTATGGGTGCTGATGTGACTCATCCTCATCCACTTGACGATTTCAGCCCATCTGTTGCTGCTGTGGTTGGTAGCATGAATTGGCCTGCAGCCAACAAGTATGTTTCAAGAATGAGGTCACAAACACATCGAGAAGAAATCATCCAAGACCTTGCTGCTATGGTTAAAGAACTGTTAGATGACTTCTACCAGGAAGTAAATGAACTTCCCAAGAGACTAATATTCTTCAGAGATGGAGTGAGTGAAACTCAGTTTTACAAGGTCCTCAAAGAAGAGCTACAGGCTATTAAAGAAGCTTGTTCTAAATTCAGTGGTTATAGACCTCCCATTACTTTTTCTGTTGTTCAAAAGAGGCATCACACAAGACTCTTTCCCTGTGAAACCGATCCCTCTTTCACCCAGAACCATTTCTTCGACGAGAATATACCACCAGGGACTGTTGTGGACACTGTGATCACTCATCCAAGGGAATTTGATTTCTACTTATGCAGCCACTGGGGAGTCAAAGGAACTAGCAGGCCAACACATTACCATGTACTGTGGGATGAGAATAAATTCACTTCTGATGAGTTACAGAAGCTGGTCTATAACCTCTGCTACACATTTGTTAGGTGCACAAAACCAGTTTCTTTGGTGCCTCCTGCTTACTATGCTCACTTGGCTGCATACAGAGGAAGACTTTACCTTGAGAGGTCTGAATCCATGGCTGCTACCAAGAATGCTTCTACAATCTCAAGAGCTGCACCACCAAAGGCAACACCTTTGCCCAAGCTCAGAGAGAATGTGAAAAAGCTCATGTTTTACTGCTAATTTTTCATTCCAACTGCTAATTACGTCTTCACTTTCACCTGCTTTTTGTCCATCATGAGCAAGTAGCAAGTCTTAATCTAATATAATACAAGACAAATACTTTATTTTAGATGTTAATTAATGGTTAAGAAATTTAGAACATGAAATGAGAAATTTAGAACTCTCAGGTTAAGTAAATAATTTAATGCAGTAAGTGATGCTGGAACATGAAAAAGATGCTGAAAGATGATCTCTGCAAATGGTAAAATCAATGATTTGACCTTTGCCTGCATACCATAACAAGTTGCTGATAGATTTTTATACTCTTTGTAGCACACTTTTACCGACCTATCTTTTGGATAAACCTTGATTTCATGTACTAATTTGATGCATTCAGATTGTAATATATTCTCTTCAATCCCTTTTGCTCTTGAAGGGGATCTGCTTGGAAGGTGCATATATGTTGATTTTAACTCTTGTTACTCAAAAATCATAAAAAAAGAATCTACCCTGCAGGAGTTGAAACCCCCAAAGTAATATAAACAAGAGACATGTCATCCCCTGCTGCACATCTATATAGGATTGCAGCTTTTTCACTGAAAAGGCAAGGAGATGGGGGCCTGAAGGGAAAGCCATGTCATCTGGGGTGGGTGATTTTAGTAAAAGAATAAAATGAAGTACACAAGAAAAGGAATTGAACTTAAAGAATGGTAAGGAAACATCATAATGCATGTAAAATCTGACGTACAAATTTCCCGTGCACACATAAGAATTTGCTCATTACACAAAATGGAATGGAAAATTGGAGCAAAAAGAAAAGAGAAGTAAAGACAATTGTTGGTTGGGACCCAGAAAGAAGAGAAACCAGCTGAGTGACTGGCAGTGCAGGCCAAAATGAATGCCAGTGGAGAGAATATGTACAGTGAGGAAGGAAAGAAACAAAGTAGAGATGGATTTGGAGTAAATGCCACTCTATACCCTCTGACTTTCGACTTCCCCTTTTGTCTCTTCTCTCTCTCTCTCACACACATATACACCATTAAAATGCTCTCTCCCTCTCCTTCTCATTGCTGCTGGTACTCTGTTCTGTATCAGACAGAAGCTTTTTTCAAGTACTGCACGGTGAGACAGAGAGGCTCTGAGAACTAATAAACATGGGTTTTAGACAAGATGGATAGATGGTAGGCACTGGCTAGGGACCAGTTTTGTAGGGACCCATACCATGCCTATTCACTAGTTGATTCTTTAGCATGTCTGTTATTTTCTATGTTACAGATAAGCTGTTTTTATAATTTTGTGGTAGGGGAATAATAAAAACATGTGACTTGATCTCTACTTCACAATAAAGACTCTTTAGAGATCAAATCTTTCACACGAACCCAAGAAAAAGATCAAATCTTTACACTTCCCAGAGACAGATAGTTTAAATTCTTGTCCGGGTCTGATTGCCAATTTCTCAGTTCTCACAAATATCAAAGCAATCCTGACAGGGGTCAATAACTCGCAATAGCTTCGATTCCTTTCGTCGGTGGAAACTTATCCTGCTGCCTTCTGGTCCCATTATACAACACACCTGACCATCACACGTAATACGAGCAACCACCCATCAAAGTTCCAATCCAATCCCATTGTTTAATCTTATTGAACGATGTACATTCAACTCTCTTGATCCAACGAGTTAGAATCATCCTTGGATCTTCACTGGCCCTTCTCGGTAGGCCACAAAACAAGAGATGGGACAAGGGTAGTCTGGCGTGGAAAAGAAGTGATTGTAGCAACTAGCAGGAATTGGTAGGTGCATATAGAATCAGCGAAGAGTCCAATGTGCGGTCCAATCTCTGAGTTACATCAGGTGACTTTGATACTTCTGTTTTTTTCTCCAACTAAAAAACACATCTCTCTACAGGGAGGAATCGTTGATTTGATAGTACATTCTGTAGTTCTACAACCGAAACCATGAGCAGAGACAAGACTAGTGAGAATCTGAAACTTTAAATATTTTAGTTTAAAATCGAATCCTAATCCGACCATTTTCATCAACTTCGAAACTGAAACACGCTTGTCTGAAGAGACAAGCATACCTACATCACCTAAGAACAGAGTGTTTATAAACCTTTGAGTGCAAAGAGTGTTTATAAACTGTTTACCAATCAAAACATATACGGTGTCCACTGCCCCATAACAGTAATGGAAGTTGGCATTATTTGGACCAGGCAAAACGATTACTCAGATGGAAGTTGTAGTAATATTCCTGAATGCCTTAACAGACCTGAACTCAGCCATTTAGTTGATTTCATAACTCGGGATACTCTTATATCTGCCTGAAAAACTGCAGTTCAGAGATTCATTAGGAATTGAACTATGAGGGAAAAACAAAAAAGTTCTGAACAGACCAAGAGATTTAATTAAAGAAATATACTTCAAAAAGGAGACATTGGTTCTTGTTTAGAGGAGAGACAAATTGGAAATACTTCATATCAAATGTTAAAATTCCAAGTGTAATTTCAACATTCTTTGCCAAAATCCAGCCTGAAATTTGATATTTCAACAACCTAATAACATCAATATGTCCTAATTTTGGATTTTCAGCTTCTAATTAATATTTCTTCTATTTCTCCTACATCAATTTGTTTTTCCTTTTCTGGAGAAATCACCACTGGAAAGTTCTTACAACACTTTTCATTTCAAAGTAAATGGATTCATCACTTAAAGCACTAACAGAGCGTCATGGTATTTTAACCAGAAACAAAGCCAACCCAGTAAAAGGTAACCTGCAAACAAATGAAAAAAGTCTATATTTGTGACATTGCTAGACACTAAGTCAATCTCATTGTTCACAAGTTTTTGTAAAAACAAAGTCAATCTTCGACCTATACCTTTAACACTAATTCAGGAGGACCGAAATACTTGAAATGCTGATATTCAAACCAAGATTGGCAGAATCAGGTGTTGCATTCACAGGTGAACTCTGAAATCATCAAACTTCATCCAACTAGATTGTAGGGAAAATGCTGACTTCAAAAATACTATTTCACTACGGTTTCTATAGAGCAAAAGTAGGATGAACGGTGGTTTTTTATACTTGGGACAAAGAGTACCTCATATGAAGAGAAGCTAAAGATCAAACAACAACATTACAGATTCAATTCTTGTAATTGTGCATGATGAACCTTGCAAGAACAGACCAGTGCACAAGAAAACCTTCGAATCTCAAATACTAAAACAGAAACACAAAGTAAACAGTGTAAAATTACTGACATAGACACGAGAACTCTGCAAATAGCCTTCATGCTCCTTCAAGCTAATAATGGCTATTTATGCTCATCAAGGAATTTGCATAAACTTTCTGTACAGCACTGTGGCAGAAAATAAAAGGAAGAGTAGAAAGCAAGGAGGTAGCAGGTACCCTAAATTATCTGTACTTGAGACTCTGCTGCTGAAAATCATGGCACAAAGAAGAAAATTTGTATTATCTTGTTAAAGATTACAGTTCTGTTAACACAGAAACAACAGAACTAGAAGATTTCATTAAACAAACAGAAAATTACTCAATTTTCCAAAGTTTATATCGTTGGAGGAGCAACACTCTCTACATCCATTCTGTAATATTCAAAACATACCCTTCCCTCTATTTCTTTATTATCCAGCAAGCCAATGAAAGGGCTTGCTTTGAGTGATGTTTACATAGAAGAGTTGAGTTAACTGAGGTTAATCATCATTGATAGTTCGTCGAATCGGAATACCTTGCTGGAATTCCAATTTACTGTTCCTTATTGATCAACAGATAATTGCAACTAGCAACAAGAATCAAATTCTCTCATGCTGCGTTCCAGTTCCACTCCCTCCTCCAATAATTTGTGTACTTTTACTCACAATAGTTAATTTACAGAACAACATCATGGAACAACTACTGATTCAGCAGAAGCAACAATTGTGTCTAAAATTGATTGGCATTCACCATCTGCAGCCTCCATACGGTAAGACCGACAACTGAAGTAGAAAACAGCATTCATCATCAAATCAATAAGCACCACAAATGAATACATGATGACCAACAGCGGACCTTCCCATATCCTAGAAGACCCATCCCCATAGCTTAATGTCTTCACTCTATGCTCAAATAACCCTTCGACAAAAGCCAACCCAATTGTTGATCCAAGATATAATAGAAGACCCACCTGAGTCTGTCCCCTAATCAAGACACTGGATTGAAGGAAAGCTTGCGGCCCGGAAACATCCTCCAAGACAGAAATGACAGTGGCTACATTGCATATAATTATGGCATTTGCGAAAACAATCGAGAACACAACACCTACCAAAATTGCAGCATACAAGTTTAGATCAGGCCAAAAACCCAGCACCGAGAATGAACTACAAACAGCAAAAAGCAGTACACAGAATAATGTGATGCAGCCAACAATCACCATAGAAGCCCAGGCGTAAGTAACAGCAACCCTTTTCCAAATTTTGCCCATGATCACTTGAAATTTTGAAATATCAACATTTTTCCTTGAATAAGTGCAATCCACACAGTAAACAACTGCAGCCTTTGATAACAAAGACAATGTGATAAACAAAGGGAAGCACACTGTGGATGAAATAACGGTCTCAGAGAAGCGGTGACACGATTGTTTAATGAAAGACCTCAGTGGAAGTCCACTGGACTTTGCAAGTAACATTAACTTAATAGTCAGCCTCTTGACAATATTTTGATCAACTAATATATTTGACAAAAAAATCGCGGTCACCGGACAAACGAGCAAAGCTGCAATCATCATAAACGAAGTGGAGTTATACCGGAGAATCCTTATGGTTTCCCTTAAGATCTCCAACGCGTTCATTGAATGGAACTGGTGATTAAGTCCATTGTAATTATTAGATGACTCCAACTCAAAGTTTCGCAAATAGTTCCCTTCAGATCCCTCCTCCAACTGATCCAAACGAGTAGACGCTACCCCAGAAACTTCCATTTAATCAATATCTGTATAAACGTAAACAATATACAAATTTCCAACAAAAATCTCACAAACCCCACTTAACAATCTGCATCTATATAACCAAAAACCCCAAAAGCAGATTGCTTTAACGGGCAATATCTGACAACTAGAAAATGGAAGCCTTTCGAAAATCTAAAACCTGGATTTCACAAAATGGGCATGAAAGCATCAACCTTTACGGAGGAACTCCGAGAGAAAATGAGTGGCGTGAATGGTGGTGAAAATTCACGAGGACTCCGCCATTGTCAACAAGAACTCGTTGCGAAACGAAACAGAATATGGAAGGAGCAGCGTGTAATGGAAAAGGAGGACTAGTGGGTGGATTCTTGGCGTGAACAGGACTAGAAATGGGATCTACCATGGTTTTTTATTTTAATTAGCGTTGAAGCTGCCATTGCCATTTTGGCATTTCGGTTGTAGCTCGCAAGGAACCGATTCCTCTTTCTCAGTATAGTAACAAAGAAGTGGGGGCATGATAATAAATCCGATTATTATTATTATTATTATTAGTATAAAAGGTTTGATAACGTCCTACCTTCAACTCGAATTTTGGGTAGATAAGTGGTATCAGAGCGTCCAGGTATGGGCCTGGGCTGCCCCTACGTCTCGTGTTCGAGTTGCATCACATACACTGCTTCCGATCTGGCGCCTTACGCAGCGAAGCGTAGTGGGTATAAAAGGTTTGATAACGCCCTACCTTCAACTCGAGTTTTGGGTAGATAAGGGTATAAAAGGTTTGATAACGCTCTACCTTTAACTCGAGTTTTGGGTAGATCAGTGGTATCAGAGCGTCCAGGTATGAGTCTGGGCTGCCCTTACGTCTCGTGTTCGAGTTGCAGCACATACACTGCTTCCGATCCGGTGCCTTACGCAGCGAAGCGTGGTAGGTATAAAAGGTTTGATAACGCCCTACCTTCAACTCGAGTTTTGGGTAGATTATTATTATTATTATTATTGTTGTTGTTGTTGTTGTTGTTGTTTAATAAAATTCTACCAAACCAAACGTAAAAATATTCAAATTTCTAAGTTTTAAGTTCAGTTTTTAAATTTTGGTTTGATTCATTTTTGTTTTAAACTGATCATTTAATTAATTGGTCAATTTTTATAAATTATATTTTATTTATTTTTAATCAATTTTATGATAGTATAAGTTAATTGAATTTTTTAAGTCTTAAA
>JANIHY010000001.1:2188449-2210441 GCA_027479065.1 Erythroxylum brevipes
GATATCTTATGTGATAAGGATTGAAAATATATGTGATAGATCACAATAATTATTAAAATTATCTTAAAAATATTCAATCAAGGGAAATTTAATATATATAAGTATTTAGTAAAAAATTGTTCCCGTTAAAAAATGAGATAAATTTAGTCTCATACAATGTTTAAAGAATAATGTGTAACGAAAATAGATGAAATCAAATTCTTATCCATAATTTGTAAGTAATTGAATGTATTTATAAACTTACATAAGATCAAATAGGAATTTTACAATCAAAATATTAGACATATGTCAAAGTAACCCTATATTTCTTCATTAGAAAGTTACAAAGAAAGTATCGAAGTACCTACTAGGAAAAAAGAACCATGTACTTGCTTATTTAAAGTATGATTATTTAAAAGTGATTAGATACTCAAATTATGAGATGAATATACCATTGTAAATTATAAGGGTATATAGGCTAGTCCTTTCGTCACTAATTATAATTTATTCTTAATAGACACAAAATAATCCATCAAAAGCATCCATAAATAAAGAAAGGGTCAATGGAGAGAAATAAAATTTATTTTAAGATTTGCAATATATCACAATAGCAACGAAATCTTAGTAAAATTTTTGCTAAATACTTAATTAATAGAGAAATTATTTTCGATAGACCTATTTGTAGAAAATTTGCAACGTATAATTTCACTAAATTCTTCGTATACATGATACATGTTTTTTATTATGTGAACTATATGTTTAAGATCTTATGATTAACGTTTTATTTGGGCTAATTGATATACTATTTTCCTATAAGTTTAAGTTGACAAATACAATGTATATTAATTATAAGTTAAGAAATTTTAATTGAACAATTATAAACCGACTTTATTTCTATTTTCCTATTCTCTTTAATAATGATTATGATTACTTTATGACTATTAGATATGAATTTGTCATAACAATTTATCAATTTATAAATAGGAACAGTATAAATAACTCAGTACTCTCGTATATCATTTGAAAACCTATATACATCAAACTTTTTAGTTAAAATTGTTTATATAAAAATTTAAATTTCACATATAGACTAAAGATGAAGAATAAAAAAATTACTTTTCTTTCAATTAAGACTTTATACAATTCAATCCAATTTGAGAATTTTGAATATCTACAAAATTATCTTAAATGTTAAAGTTTTAGCCAAAAAAATTACTTTACATTAAAAATTCAATTAAATTCAATTCAATGCAATCGGAGGATTTGATTTTCTCATAAATGCATTTCTTTGACAAGGAAAATTTACTTTATTAGTTGTTTTTGTAAAACCTATATATATATTTAATACATGGCTCATTAAATATTTATGGTTTTAATAATATTAGATGTTAAATTATGATTGTTCAGTTTGATTAAGTAATATAATGTTAATTAAGTAAGATGAGATTTTATTTTAAACTTACTGGGAGTTTTAAAATTTTGGAGAACGTTTGAAATTATAGTATTAAAAAATTACATGCTTAATAAAACACATTTAATTTTACAATTGTAATAAAATATACTTCTTTGCATTTATATCAAAAAATAATATTAGACCATAAATTGTTTTTTATTTCTCAAATTAACATTGCAATAACTTGAATATTTATCTTAACTATATACTTACCTAATTCTCTTAAGGTTACTAATTTCTTCTCAATACCAATTTATAAAAATAATCATCAAATTTGCCCAATCACCAACACTTTTCGATTTATAGATATGATGATAGTCTTAAAAAAATTACAATAGAAATATTCTTTACTACAAGAACACAATTGTCTTTAATTTAGAGATTACAAATTAATGTTTAAATAGACTCAAATGGATATTTTAAGTGTTTCCAATTTACGGGCTTAATTTATAAAATATTATAATAATATATGATAAAAATAAAATTGAGTCTTTAATTTAATATAATACGATTTAATAATCAATTAAAAATATTCAGAATTATATCAAATTAGAATCAATTAAATCATTTGATTTTATTATCATAAAAAATTAATAGTTTAATTGTGAATTTTAGAAAAATATAAAATTTAGTTTTTTGACATATATTTTAATTAATAATAAATAAGTATAATCTAATTTAATTACCAATTCAACTACTACAAAATATTAAAAATTGTATTATATTGGGGTGCCTGACCCGGAATAATTTTACATTAATCGGGTCTTAAATTGGGCTTAGGCTCGGGTTATTCAAGTCCGATCTAGCTTGACGCCTGATCTTTATAAACAAAACAATCAGTCTTATGGGGATACTCATTTTACTTCGCTCGCTTCCCCTGACGAGCTCATTTTGTCTTATGCAGATCATCTTCATCAGGCGTTCGCGAGGCGCAGCACCCCCAGCCGCAGACTCCAGCCCCGTTTTGAGCTTCTCCTCAGTTGGACCAAGCCTCTACCGGGATGGATCAAATTGAACACTGATGGGGCCAGTAATCGTACGTCTTTTTCAGCGGCCGCTGATGGCATTTTACGAGACAATGTCGGCGCTTAGCTGGGAGGTTTCACTCAGAACCTTGGTTGGTGCACTCCCCTGTCTGTCGAACTTTGAGGCGTCTACACTGGCCTTTCCCTCGCTTGGCAACTAGGTTTTCGCCGCATAGAGTTGGAGGTGGACTCGGTCACAGTACATGCCCTGCTCAACTCAACTGAGCGTTGCATTCAGGCGGCCAATCCTATTGTCCTGGGCATCCACGAATTACTCTCCCATAATTGGTCTGTTGCACATCGACACGTCTACTGAGAGTGCAACAGATGCGCAGATTGGCTGGTCTCCCAAGCAGCCCACTTCCCTATAGGGGTTACTTTTTTTGACACTATATTCTCCGGGTGTCATCACTTCTTCATTGAAGATCAGTCAGGGACATGTATCCTACGACTTGTTACGTAATTAGCTCCGGCTTTTCTTTTATACAAAAACAAAACTCTTTTTTTTTGTATTTTTAATTTAAAAAAATCAACCGCCGGACTCATTGCCAACGCTAATCTCTAACCATTATTGAAAAGCCTCTCTCATTTTTGGGTAATGGGTTTTAGTACCAGACTTCGAGTTAAGTGGCAACTGAAAAGTGGCGGCAAATCTTTAAAGGAAAAAAAAATAACCATTTTTGTCTTACACACTCTCCACCACAGTCCGGCGGTCAGGCCGGAGCTTTAGGGTTTCGAAAGATTGATTCTCGTCGGCGACCATAAATGGAAGAACCAAGTCCATCGGTCTGCAATCTAAGGATTCTAGACAGTCTTAGCCACGATTCCGTTCTAGCTATCGCCCAAAGCTATAATGCATTCTGCTCCATCGTCGATTCGCTACTTTCTGGGACCGAAGATCATTCTGTAGCGGCAGAGTTCGTACCTCACGTGCACGTGCTTTGTGAGCACGGCCTTGACTCTTTCGTTTGTGAACGCCTTCTTAAGTCACTAGAGGTATGGAATCAATTGGTTTGATTTATTGATAAGCATAGTTAGTTCAAGTAATTGCTTTATTACAATTTGGGTACGTTGGTTTACTATTCTTGGTTAAAGCAGGAAGCTTTTGAAAAGAATGGAGCTTTGAGGTTTTGGCGGCATTTCGGTGCTTATAGCAATGTAGCAGTTCTTCAGAAGAGTGGAACTCGTGTATGTCAGTTTTTTCTTTTCTTTATTTTGGGAAGCAATTGGATTGTCAGGATTGGTGATAGTGTTCAAATGCAGGCTGATGATGAGTTGCAACAAGTTCTGTGTGCGGCTCTTGATGAGATATCAATGGTGAAGAACTATCATGAGAACTGTTTATCAATGCTAGTTGATGCTTTATATTCGTACAAGGAAGATCTACCTGAGGGACGATATAATTTGGATGCTGAAAGAAAACGTCTTCTGTCCAGATATCAATTGATGGTATCATCAACTCTTATGGCCACTCTTCCTCGACATTTTCCTGGTGGGCATGTTTTCGCCGAAATTTTTGGATTGAATGTAATTGCAAGAAAATTCTAGTAGTAAGTTTAATTGCTATCCTTCTTTTTGTTCTTTAGAAATACTTCACTGGTATTTTAAGGGAAGGCTGGAGGAGCTAAGCACACTCATGGAGGGTGAGCCTAATGTTGAGGATGGTTCTCAAGATAAAGATGACATGGATGTAGATGAAAAGGCCAAATTGGCTTATAAAAACAGTGAGATGCATGTCGATGAATCTTATCTCCAGGGTAAACTCACACAGAACAATGAATTGGTAAAGAATATTGGGAAAGTTGTTCGTTCTCTAGGAAGTCTTGGGTTAACATCAATGGCAGAGGATGCCTATGCTTCTGCCATCTTTCTACTTTTGAAGGTGAGCAATTGACTTCACAGATAATATATTCTTAAAGTGAGAGGTGCCTCTGATTTCTAAACAGCATGTAACCTTCTGTTGTGAAAATATTTTCCTGTTTGATGCAGGATAAAGTACATGATTTGGCAGGTGATGATTATCGGGCTTCTGTCTTAGGTTCTGTTAAAGGCTGGATACAGGTTGTTTTCATTTTTTCTTTGTCCCTACTTTTTATGGCAATTGCATGCATAAGTGTCCTCATGAATGGTTTATTATTATCTGAGTCACGTTGAATGTTTATGCTTTTGATGATTATGGATTCCCCTCCTCCCGTTATGCTAACTGTTATTACAATTAAAGCTGAAGTGTTTGCTGACTCATTTTTTGCTAATATCGATGAAGGCTAAACATACTTAAAAACACGTTTTGAAGGAATAGGATAATGTTTCTGCTGATGTATAGAATAGCTATGCAATTTTTAACAGTGGCTGTGCTTATTTAGGTAATATCTTTGTTCCACATTGAGGTTTTAATTTGGATGGCTACCTTCAGGGAACATGCTTATATTGATTGAATAGATATGTCATGAATTTCAAACTTCATTCTTGTTTCACTTTTTTTTTTATATTCACTGAATTTCTGAATTTTAAGGACCCTGCAAGTTCTAGTAATTTAGGCATCTTTATCTGGATAAATTTGTATGACCACGTTATTCCATAAAAGCTTAGTATTCCTTTGCATTTGATCCTGCAACTTATTAACAAGTTTCTCATGTTATTAATTGATGAATCCTTGGACACATACTGCCAGGCTGTGCCCCTCCAGTTCTTGCATGCACTGCTTGCTTATCTTGGTGACAACACAAGCTATGATTGTCCTTCACCTGGTCTGAAGTCACCTTTGGCATATCATCCATTGTCACGCTGTGATGGAACAAATATTTCTTCTGAAGGACTTGTTAGATGGAAGTTGAGGCTAGAGTATTTTGCTTACGAGACACTGCAAGATTTAAGAATAGCCAAATTATTTGAGATTATTGTGGACTATCCTGACAGGTGACCTTTTATCTCATTGATCATATATTACTGTTGGTGGTGGACTGGGTTGTTCAAGGTTTTAAGTGGTCTTGTTTCATTGTGTTGCTTTATAGCAAGGAAGAATACTATATATTACCTAGCAACAGGCAAAATTGGTTGCCATTTGTCTCAATTTATAAATCTGAAAGACTAAATTCACATTCTTGTTTTGTCTTTCACCAGGCGTCTACTGCATGAAAATCTTTTTCCTTATAAGCAAAATATGCTGAAATAAAATTGTCCAAACCCGAGTTGACTTTTTATGAAGCAGAAGAATTCAATTGACATCTTGAAGTGGTGGGGTTAATATGAGATCCTCCATGAAAGTCTTGATATTTTCATTAACTTTGCAGCTCTCCTGCAATAGAGGATTTGAAGCAGTGCCTTGAATACACCGGACAACATTCTAAACTGGTTGACTCATTTATTTCCGCATTAAGATATCGTTTGCTAACCGCGGGTGCCTCCACAAATGACATATTACATCAGTATGTGTCAACCATCAAAGCACTTCGGACAATTGATCCAGCTGGTGTCTTTCTTGAAGCAGTTGGTGAACCGATAAGAGAGTACTTGAGAGGTAGGAAAGATACAATAAAATGCATTGTAACCATGCTTACAGATGGGACTGGGGGAAATCCTAACGGATCTGGTATTGCTGGGGATAGCCTCCTTGAAGAATTAAATAGGGATGAGGAAGGTCAAGAGAATACTGGTGCAGATGATGATTTTCATACTGATGAAAGACAGGCCTGGATAAACGCTGCATGGTGAGTAGGTTGTAATTTCAAGCTTAAAGAAATGATTCCTGGGCTGAACTAACCTGATAAATTGAATGTCACCCAACTTCAGCATTTGATAGATTATCCAACCCTGAGCAATCTTTGCTTGATCTTTGCTTTGCAGTTGGGAGCCTGACCCTGTAGAGGCTGATCCATTGAAAGGGAGTAGGAATCAAAGGAAGGTTGACATTCTTGGGATGATTGTTGGTATAATTGGATCAAAGGACCAACTTGTTAATGAATATCGAGTAATGCTGGCTGAAAAGCTTCTCAACAAAACTGATTATGACATTGACTCAGAGATACGAACTTTAGAACTTCTAAAGGCAAGTATCTGTTTGTTGTTTGGGCCTTGGTCTTTTCTTAGGTTGTGTTCTTCACTTTGTGAGGCACCATAACTCCTTGCCAATCACATCTGAATGTTCCACCTTGGCACTTTGAAAATTGATTTCTTGGCTTTTGACATAGATTCATTTTGGGGAGAGCAGTATGCAAAGATGTGAAATTATGCTTAATGATCTGATTGATTCCAAGAGGACAAATCAAAACATCAAAGCCACAATACAGCAATCTCGAACAGGTAATGTAGAATAGCTAATCCTTGATTCAACTCAGATATCCAGAAAGGGGAAAAAGAAAAGTAGAGCTCTACTATGTGGAGCTCCTGCTGAGTATTAGATTTTATGTGGATCAATTATTCTTTCATGAATGAATTTGTAGGTCCAGAGCCACAGGACAGTGAGCTGTCATTGGATATGCTCAATGCTACAATCATATCTTCAAACTTTTGGCCCCAATTCCAGGTATGAAAGAACATTTTTGTATGAATGCTGCAAAGTATTATAGCTTTTAGTGTTTATCTATCCTGAAATGCAAGAACCACTATTCAAGGTGAGTTAAAAGACGTTTGCAGCATAAACATTATGTTGTAGTACATGTACCCATTACACACTTTCTAACGGGGAACATGTGTCTCGGTGCGAGTCCACCTTCATGTGATCTATACTAATATATTAATGTGAAAGTTCATGTTAAAATGCCAAAGTTTATTATTTCATTGCCCCCTCCTTGGGTGTTTTCTGAAAGATGCCATTCTAGTTAGGTTGCATGAGGTAATGTTTTTGTACAGAACTATTTGAGATCTACGTTGGGTTTTTGGCGGCATTGCAATATTGTAAGACTGCTTGGGAGCACTATCTTCACAAGTTTCTTGAACTACATAGTATGGCAATTTATTCGCACTTTCATTTGTTCAAATGTATCTGGCATGAAAAATTGCTAGCACATATATGATACTGTGTTGAGTGCAATATTTGCATTATCAGTTTATTTTATTCATCTAGCACAAAAATGGAAAGATCTATTTTTTACATATTCCATGCACCACTTACATTTTCTTCTCCAAATGTCCTCAAAAAAATTTCATTAGGTAAGAGTGGTAAATTTTGTTGCTCTTAATGTCAGGATGAGACCCTCAATGTGCCTGAGCCTATTGACCAATTGCTCAGTGATTATGCTAAAAGGTTTCATGAAATCAAAACCCCTCGGAAGCTACTCTGGAAGAAAAATCTTGGTGCTGTTAAGGTTAGGTGTTTCCGAATCCTTCCTTGTCTGTCCTATTTTCTCTTATTCTTGCATTAGAAAATGTATTGATGCTCTTTTCATGGTTCCTAGTTAGAATTGCAATTTGAAGATAGAGCAATGCAATTAACTGTGACTCCTTTGCATGCTGCAATCATCATGCAATTTCAAGATCAAACAAGGTAATGGTTTTGAATTGGTAAAGATATAGGTTGTGCGCATGTTATCTTACAGTATAATATTCCTCCGTTAGTTGGACATCTAAGAAGCTTGCAGCTGCTGTTGGGATACCAGTGGATGTTCTTAATAGGAGGATGAATTTTTGGACAAGCAAGGTATGTTCCAAAACCTTCAATTTTCTTCTTTAGATGATCCTTGTTTATATCTGATGGAAGCCCTTAACACATGATTTGACTGCATACAGAGTTTGCTACTATTAATATAAGCAACTGACCTTGTTTGTCTTATTGTGACTGAAATTTACCTGTTGTAGCTACAATTACTCTGTCATTGTGCAATGAAATTGAAAATTCTTTGTTTCAGTCGATCCTAGCCGCTTAAAAATTTGACCATTTAGTGCCTTGTTAGTGCTATTCATGATAAATTTCTCTTGAAGTCCTTTATTTTCAAATTGTAGTCATATGTAGTTCTTTATGTGTTAAGAGAAATCAAGAATTTGAAAATTAAGAGTTACGAGCATTGATTGCTTTCATGCTCAGGGAGTTCTTTCAGAAACACTTGGGACAAATTCCGGTGATCATGTTTTTACTCTGGTAGAAAGTGTGATTGAAGGTAGTAGGAATGGTGGTAATGGCAGAGGTCGTGAGGATCTTCTCATTGGTGATGAAGAGGGAGAACACTCCGTAGCCTCTGTTGAGGACCAAATACGCAAGGAAATGACCATCTACGAGGTATGCAATATGATATAAACTTTACATATGATTCTGGACATTCATGTGAGCAAATAATTTAAATTCTGTTGAAACCAGGCTTCTCTATATATGGTAGAAGCCATACTAGGATGAAGCTTGGCTTCTAACTTGAGACTGGTTTCAGCAGCTGGGATTAGATTAAGACCATGAAAAAGTTAAAACATCATTATCTCTAACCACCTAAACGACATTTGTTTGGTGTAGAAATTTATCATGGGGATGCTCACAAATTTCAGCAGCATGCCGTTGGACCGCATTCACAACACCCTGAAGGTAATTGAAGTGTTAAGATTATGATTAACTTCATTTATACGCCTTACTTGTTTTACCAATTTGTTGAATTGTATACACATTGGTCCAGATGTTTTGTGTAGCAGATCCTACCTATGATAAGTCACTCCAACAGTTGCAAAGCTTTCTATCGGGTTTAGTTTCTGAAGAGAAATTGGAAATGAGAGATGGAATGTACGCCTTAAAGAAGTAAAAATCAAAGAATTCTGAAGCGAAGTAACAGTGCTTCGGTCATGAGTAGCATATGCTGTGTCAAATGTGACCATTATCATCGTCTTCTCTATGGGATAGGGAGCTTAGAAGATGTCAATGGCAGAGGACTAGTGGAAACCTGTAAAAATTGCTATGTGAAGATGAAGAACACGTACTTTTTCATCACCAGTGGTACTGCTAGATCAACTGATTGTAATATTATGAGTTTGATGCTAGTATGGTATGGTAGCATAGCATCATTCTTGTTTCGGATAATTTTTTAAAATTATAAAATATTTCTTTAATGTATTACGGTATATAATTTTTAATTTTGCATTAATCTTATCTCTTCCGTATCATAGAATTTTAATAAATAAAATATTTAATAAATTACAAATTTATGATCTCTAATTATTTTTCAAGTGGTTAATTAAAATTTTTAATTAAAAATATAAATATTTATTAGAAAGTGTAGGAGTAAAATGAAGGATTGACAAAATGAGTTCTACTTTTAAAGTTAAGAGGCAAACTTCAATCTACAAGACTTCTCGTTTTATAATAGTTGAGAAAGTTATTAATTTTATGTAATCTTCTTTTTGCATGTTATCAATATATTATTTTTATAGTTCGAATTTGTGTCTTTCTTATCACAAAAGAATAATATCATTAGTTGCTTCAATTCTTGTTCTCGATTTCTATCTTAAAGTTACTAAATTAAACTAATAGTGTTTTAGTTTTATTTTAGATTGTGAATTATATCTAAAAATTTAATATTTTAAAATTATATTTATAAAAAACTAAATATTTTTGGTATCTGAATATTAATATTATAAAATTAAATAAAGTTATATATTAAAAATATAATTTAACCTTTTATAATTTTATATTCATATTGGATACGGTAACAAAGAGAAGTTGCCGTTACGAAATATGACCGTTACAGTTCACACATATTTGAAGTGAGCAGAGGACAGAAATTCATTGAAGATTACGAGAAACCACACCAGAAAATGGGACAGTACGGCCAAGAACATGTTTCCACGGCGGAGGAGCTCATGCAAGAGTTAAGAATCAAAGCCACGGAGCATCTCATCCGAGAAGAGTGGCAAGACTCCATCCAAATCTACTCTCGGTTCATCAAACTCTGCCAAGAACAGATCCCAAACACCCACCAACAAGATCAGATAACCAAGCTCCAAAAGTCCCTTTGCTTGGCTCTATCCAACCGCGCCGAATCTCTGTTCCGGCAGAGAGATTTGAGTTTGGCGCTCAGGGACTGTGACCAAGCATTGGAAATTGATAGTGCCCATGTCAAATCTCTTGTGTGTAAAGGTAAGATCTTGCTCAGCTTCAACAGATACTCTATGGCTTTGGACTGCTTCAAGGCAGCCCTTTTGGACCCACAAGAGAATGCGAACCTCGAGACTTTAAATGGGTATTTGGATAAGTGCAAAAAACTTGAGTTTCAGTCAAAGACTGGATATTTTGATCTCTCCGATTGGGTGCTAAGTGGGTTTCGCGGCAAACCACCGGAGATGGCTGAGTACATTGGGCCAGTGCAGATTAAAAGATCTGAGCTCAGTGGGAGAGGTCTATTTGCAATAAAGAACATCGATGCGGGGACTGTAATGTTGGTGACTAAAGCAATTGCCACCGAGAGAGGAATAGTATCAGCCGGAGGTCCCAGTGAGAATGCACAAATGGTCATGTGGAAGAACTTCGTTGACAAAGTTGTTGAATCTGCCATAAAGTGTAAAAGAATTCATCAGTTGATTAGTACGTTATCGGCAGGTGAAGATGGGGACAATCTGGAAGTGCCTGAAATTAGCCTCTTTAGACCCGAGGCAGAGTTGGATTGCCAATCAAATGAGAAGCCTGATATGGTCAAGATTTTAAGCATATTGGACGTAAATTCACTAGTTGAGGATTCAGTTTCTGCTAAAGTTTTCGGAAAGAATAGTGATTATTATGGTATTGGTTTATGGGTTCTGGCTTCATTCATCAACCATTCATGTAAACCAAATGCCAGGCGCTTGCACGTAGGTGATCACGTAGTGGTTCATGCTTCAAGAGATATTAAGGCAGGTGAAGAGATCACATTTGCTTATTTTGATGTGTTTTGTCCTTTGGAGAAGCGAAAGGAAATGTCACTGACATGGGGATTTCAATGTGCTTGTAAGAGGTGCAAGTTTGAAGAGGAAGTTTGTTCAAAGCAGGATATGAAGGAGATTGAGATGTTGCTTGAAAGAGGGATAGACGCAGGTAGTGTGGTTTTCAGGCTTGAGGAAAGAATGAGAAGACGGACAGTGAGAGGAAACGAGAGGGGTTACTTGAGAGCATCATTTTGGAATGCATATGGTGAAGCTTATGGCTCAGAGAAGCTGACAAGGAAGTGGCGAGGACGGATTCCAGCTACTGATGTGGTGGTGGATAGTGTTGTAGATGTTAATGGAAGTGATGATAGGTTACTGAGGTTATTGAGGGAGGAGTTAAGCAGAGGTGGTGGCAATGTCGTGGACATGGAGAAAACAATGAAGCTGAGCAGAGGGATTTATGGGAAAGTGGTCAAGAAACAGGCAATGAGATCCCTTCTTGAGCTTGGCAGTCAAGAACAGATGCTATAATAGCAACACCATTTTCACAGTTCCAAGTTTTCACTTTACAGTCTGTTTTTCATGGACAGAAAGTTCTTGTTGTTCTCTCCCTTTTGAATACAAATTTTCACATATACAGTATTCCACAATTCAGTTAATGCTCACCTTTTTACATCGTTGTCCACAAAAAACTTGTGCAGATGTTAACAAGCCATGAAATTGGGGTTTTCACATTTTTACATCGTTGTCCACAAACTCTAGTAATTAAACTTGTGCAGATGTTGACAAGCCATGAAATTGGGGTTTTCACCTTTTTACATCGTTGTCCACAAAGAGAAAACCCCAATAAGTAGTTTCAATTTACTTAATATGATACAAACTCTGGTAATTAAACTTGTGCAGATGTTGACAAGCCATGAAATTGCCAAGAAGCAGGCAATAAGGCCTCTGCTTGATTTATGCTGTTAGCAATACATTTCCGAGTTCAAAGTTCCAGTCTGTTTCCTGACAGAAACTTGTTTTTCTATCAACTCTCTTGAATAGAAGTTAAGTTCACAATGTAGCTACTTTTCACATGTTTGTCCACAAGAGTTGAAAAAGAAAACACATTAACTAGTTTTAATTTACTAATAATTGTATTAATACTACAGAACCAAAAATTATTATTCCAATGAAAATTATGACTGAAGGCTCCAAAAGCAACATTTCCAATCTCAAAGAGCAGTCATTCTCACAAGCTTGTTATAAAGAATGTGGTCATCCCGCCCAGTGTTGCTCTCCAACAAAGCACTTTGCACAAGCTCCTGCCAGAGGACATATAACCATTGGGAAGTTGTGAATTATACCAAGATAAACAGTAGAACATGAAAAATAAGGAAAAAGAAAAAGAACTTCTAACCTTCACATCCCTGTGGGAAAGAAATTTCCCCAAGTTATGGATAATCAACCTCAAGTCTTCCACCTGAAAAGGCAACAAAGAATCAGTTAGCATTGAGTAAGAATGATCAGGTAGAAACCCGGCACTATAGCAAGTCAGCAGTCGCAGCACAAAAGTAAGCTGAAGAATAATATATCTTACCCTAATGTATCCAGTTCTATTGCGATCAAAGAACCTGAAAGCCTGTTCAATAAATGAAAAACGATCAAAACTAAGTTACAGCAATGAAAAGAATGTTTTAAAGTGTTAGTCTGAAGATACCTGCAATAGTTCCTTATCAACTACAGTCTCCTTCATGATGGAAGAAGCTTTCTTGCTTCCATCCACGCTAGCTCCCTGCTCTGTAGAAGTGGCATTAGATGTGGTCTTTGCCTCCGCATCTGTAACGTTACTTTTCTTCTTTTCCTCTTCACCAGCCTTATCTTTTGCATCGCTTAACACTGGTTCATGCTCTGTGACCACACCGGTTGTCTGTTCCTCTTTGTTTATCTGTTTACAGGGTTACCAGATAAATAAAATAAAAAAGGAAAAGGCTATTGCAGGCATGTAAAGTAACTTGGTAAATTTGGAAAGATAATCCATCTTAGATTTACAATAAATCTCTCAGAAGATCTAACTAATTTCTAAAGAAAATTCTTGCCTCTTTAGAAATATCCTCCCCATGATCTTCCATTTCCTCGTATTCCTCCTCTGGGTCTTCCTCTGGGTCTTCCTCATCATCAGTCTTATCTTCCAGCTTTGTTTCATTAACATGAACAGCAGAAGCATCCTCTTTTCTTGCAGTTTCTTGATCCTCTGACTGATTTATGCTCAACATTTCAGAGCCAGCAGAAGTATTTTTCACAGGAAGCTCACTAGTCTTCGGGCGCTTTGCTGGTGATTTCTTATCTTCATCCTTCTCTTTGATTTCCTCCCGCTGCCTCTTACGTTGATTTCTCTTAGTTATGAATTTAATTCGAAGTTTCTGCAAATCATGCCCAAACAAGAAAACATTGCAGAAACGTTTGTCATCACTTAACCCCAATTGACAGTTCAGTTGATTGTATTTAAAAAAAAAATAGGTTGACAATAGGCAGCTAACCTGGAGAAATGCCAAAATGCGAGAACCCATTTGATATTGAAGCATTTCATAAAATGATTCAGCAAATAAAGAAACCTGTAAAGATAAAGGTTTCCATTAAGTGCCAAAAAGAGGGGCACCAAAGAAGGTAAGAGCAAAAATTTCAAACCTCAAAAGTTGTTTCTTCAACATCTTTATCTGAGTAGTCCAAGAGCGAGTCCAGTGAGAGTGATGTTGAACGCAACTGTTGTGGTTAAATAAAATAAATTATTAACTAAATAAATAGCTTGTGCAGAGAATTTTTACTGGGGAAACAACATAATGCTTGACAAGATAAACATACTTTATTTTCCTTGTTGCCCTTTGTCTGCAGAATAAGTCCAGGGTGTCTTGGAGCTTCATCAAGCCTTTTGTTTTCCTTTACTTCTTGGTTAGATTTGCTCTTGGACTCATCCTTTCCATTTTTCTCCTTTTTCTCATCCTTCAGTTTTCCATCATCCTTTGGTTTTTCTCTCTTGTCATTATGGTTATGCTTCCCGGAAGCCTTTCTGTCATCAGCCTTAGTCTCAATTTCAAGCCCCGAGCCACTGTCCCTACTAATATCCTTAGCAGCACTCTGATCTTCTTTAACATCACTGACTTCTATTTTATTTGAATTAGGCACGCTATCCTTGTCCACAATCAGAGAGGTTGAATCATTGTTATTCATCTCAGTCTCAGCAGTTTTAACACTGCCAGCAGTAGCAAGCTTTCTTTTGAGAACTCTCTTGACAATTTTCTTCTTTATGGTTGTTTTGGCATTAGAACCTTGACCAACTGCAGCACTACTGGCATTTGAATTCTCATTTCCCTTTTTTGCAGTAGTATCCATTTCTTTCTCAGGTTCCACCTGACTTTCTTCATTTTGAGAGGCTTTTTTCACTGGAACCTTTTTTACAATTTTTTTCCTCACAAACGTTTTAACCCCTGAAGGATCAGGTAGCAATTTACTTTGCTCACCCGGAATATCAGAAGCCCCACCTGTTTCTCCAACATCTTTATTATCTAAAGAGTCATTCTGTTTGCTGCCAGCACTTTCGGCATCGGCTATCTTATTGGCAACCTTCTGCTTCACAATCCTTCTTACAATCTTCTTCTTTCCAGACTTCAAATTTTCAGCTGTCTGGGCATCGCAAGTTTCTCCTTGTTCCTTTGTTGCCTTCTTGGCTTCCTCATTTGTATCAATATCATCTTTAACCCCAAGTTTCTTTTCCTTCTTATCACCATTTTCTGAATTCACATTGCCCTTTATGTCATTTCCATCGTTCTCCTTTTTGTCAACACCAGAGGATTCTGAATCTTTGATTTTTTTTGACCTGTCTTCCCTCTTTGTTTCCTTTAAAGAGTCAGTTCCCCTATCTGATTAACAAAAACCCAATATCAATTGTATAGCCAAACATAAGAAAAAACTGTAATATCATGCTTGAAAACTGACTGATTTACCTTTCTGATCTTCCTTCTTTTCTTTTAACTTCTGAGACAACATGCAAAATAGATTAGCAAGTTACTAAATTTAGGAAAGGGCATTACTAGCAGCCCAAGTCATCAAGAGATCTACCAGAAACTAAATGTAAGCAGGGCAAAAAAGCAAAATTATATGCATGAAGTCATGTGCATGACACACCTCTTTGAAGGCTAGTTGGGGCTCTCTCTCCATAACAGCCTTCTTGTGAGCAAGCCACTGTGCTCTCCAAGCGTCCAACGAAGGAAGACATTCAGATAAATCCGGAACAAATAGAACTGTAACTTCCTTATGGCTAAAGAAACCGTCCTTGTCAAATCTATCATAATGTATCTGCACATACCAATAGCAGTCTACACATATTAGCTATCTTAGTACAGGTGGACTGAACTTATTCATTCATTCAACAAATAAACATGAACAGCACAAAATATGCATAGGATACATAAAAAGAAAAAACACAAAGAATGGATCAATTATTTAGAAAAATGTTTTTATGGTTTGGACTCCTATGCAGCATCCTCTGACTTGTAAGCTAATGGATTGGACATGATACAATTCAAAAATCAACAGAAAAAAAAAAAAACAGAAGAGTTTGTTCCAAAATGGAAATCATTTCCTGTAGGTGTTTAAAGTTTCAATAAGTAATGCAATTTGTACCAACAGATCTTACTATCCAAAAAAAGTAATGTGGCATCAAGTTACAAAAACAGGACATATGAAAAATATTTTACAATTTGTTTTCTAAAGAAACAAAAGAAAAGGAAATGTTCACTGTTCTAGTTTTAACACATATATTAGGTGGTGCAAGTTTTGGTTTCCATAACATTTACTATGTTCGCAATGACTAAAACAACTAAAACCTTAGTTGCTGGCTGGAGATAAAGATGGCGCAAAAATGTTATACAATCACAATATTCTATTCTTGATCTGCAATCAGCCTGCACTAGTCACCACAACCAAAACAAATGGATTTGGTGTTCATCACACAAACATTAATATACCATCTGCAAACTAACTGCACATCCAGCTAAGAAATTCAAGTCATTTCAAAGACAAGAAACAAGTAAAGTCTACCTCAAGAAAGCGATTCCAGGTACGGCAGTTTTGCAAATCAAGCTGGGTGACATCCTTGGCATATCTACATGCACATATTAGTTTAATTCACTAGAGAAGGCATAAATAAGCAATATGCTGACTTAAAGAACGATAGAAAATACACACCTAAGGGCTGTTTGAATTAAAGCAGAATCATCACTGGAGGGGTTACCACCATCAGCAACATCCCATGGACCACCAATAGCCATGAAACTGTGATCTCTTTTTAGAAGAGCAAACCTTAGAACATTACAGATATGGGGTATGCGATCATCTGAGTTTTTGTCAGATAACAACTCTTCCAGAACATTTTTTCTAAGCCCACTCATTAAAATTATCTGAAATCAAGAGACAAAAATATTACACATTCACCAAGAAACAACATTAACCGCATGGCCACAATGTGAAGCATGCTGCAACAAAAGAAAGACAATAAGAAAAGAGTGGGCAACCACAGCACAAAATACGATGTATTATTTTGGTTTTGGTTTATAAATACATGTCCTATTCAGTTGTTTATTCATGCAACCCTAGCTTCAGAAATGATCCATCCAATCAAAAACTTTTTAAGCACCTTTAGATTCCACTTGGACATTCCAAATCACTATCTTTTACTCATGGGTAACGAAAGGATGAGAGTATATTGGGGGCTAATTGGTGCATTAAATATTGGGGGCTAATTGGTGCATTAACTATAAAAAGACAGAACACCCAGGTTTTTCGCCTTAGTGGTGATGATAAAATATCAATCCACAAGATTCAAATCTTGCTGAGTGCAAAGGGACGAGGGTCACTTGGCCCCAAATGGATTCTTCTTGAGAAATAGGAACACAAGGACATGCTCAATTGCCAAGGAAAACTTTAAAAGCTTCAGAAATGAGCTGTAAACTGTGACAGAAACTAAACATGATGCATAGAAATGGTTCGTAGTTTAAGCATCAGTTGACTTGAACTCTACATAGCTAAATAATAGAACCTTGAAGATGAACTCAAACTCCAAGCAGATATAAAAAAAATGAAGAAAACAACAACCACCCACTTTTGCATTCCAAATTGTTCTTCCATGATCTGATTCTCCAAGTTGTGTGTTCAAGAGTGTATTGGATGGTTCTTTCAGCTCTGTGATACTCTCACCCTCCAAAAAGTCATGCTCAAAGCTGTTCATTTCCACAATTATTGCCAAATTATCTAAGAAACTGGTCAGACTTATGCATACAAAATTGAAAAAACTCAATAACTGATAATTAACAGTTTACAAATATTGCAGCTACATGCCTGCAGGTTCATCAGCAAGCATTTAATGTCTATATCGACAATGAAACAACTCATTGTAAAGAGTGAAAAAAATAATTAAAACTCCTAAAGAATGCAACTAATACAAGGAAAAGTAAATACCTAACCGGTGTATTGACCGAAAGATTAAGGTTCCCCTTTGGCCAGTTCACAACAACCTGAGAGAGAAAGTTCATCATTGATAGAGAAATGATCAAGGCATGATTCCCCCAAAAAGGAAAAGAAAAAGAAAAAGGAAAAGCTAAGCATAAACCTTGCAAAATTCTGGAGATATAAAGAGTCTGGGGTATCGCTTGTCTATTGACAAATAGTCTCGCTCTGTATCTACCAATCTGGATGTGTAGACCTACATTCAGAAAGCATTGAGTACCAAAATATAAATTAACCAACAACTTGGTACTGTAACTGGATGTAGAGATGTAGAGATGTAGAGCAGAGAAAGCACAGAAACAAAAGTTATAATTCCTTTATCTTTCTTGCAAGTATTATTTCTGAATTTGGAAAGCAGCAACAGCAACAGTAGACAACCACCTATCATCAACCCTAGAACATCTTATACTGTGAAATTCCATATCCAGTTCTCTTCGATCCAATCCGGAAAGTCTCAAGAGATAAGCATCATGGTCTCTGAATGATGCAAGCACATATCCCATTGAAACACAGAGAGGTAGAAGAATTTACAAGATGAAAGACCTTATACAAATGGGAATAGTCAAGTGAACCAACAGGAAGATAATGACAACTTAATGGAAAGAAGAAATCAGATTGATTTCCCACCGAGACTAAGAGTCAAGAGAGCAAAGGAAAACTTTGGAAACAAGGTGAACACAGCTATTGGCAGATCAGGGGAAGATGCAAAGCAAAGGAGATCAGTGGAATGGTCAGTTGAATTTAAGAGACAGAAGCTATTTAAAGCATAATGCAAAGGGCAAAAGTTCGCATAGAAACAGGAACAGAAAGATTCAAAGTGCAGAGACTACGGCACCTTGAATTCTGAAACTGAACAAGAAAAAGAAAAGAATTCCGAGAGTTAAACATCATGGAATGACAAAGCTCTTGCACTGTTCTGCATTACCTTGCATACATATTCTCTCCTTTTTTCTTTAACAGGTGAATGACGCCTTCAGCATAACAGAACATCAAGTTAGTTGAGAGGCTACAAGAGATACATGAAGCTATATTTTGAATTTTAGCAGGGTGCAAAATGAAACATCAAGATCCACCTATGTAAAGCTTCATGCATTGGGGAGTCTCGACGTGATAATTTCACATCCTTGATCAAAGATGAACCACGACGATCCCTTGAGTGTCTTAATGGAGTTCGTTCCCGCTTGCTTTCAATTTCACGTTTCCGTTCTCGTTCCCTCTCCTCTCGTCGCTCCCTTCCACGTTTTCTTTCCCTTTCCCTTTCTCTTTCTCGTTCTCGTTCTCGTTCTCGTTCTCGTTCCCTTTCTCGATCTCGATCTCGTTCTCGTTCTCGTTCACGTTCACGATCTCTCTCCCTCTCTCTATCCTTCTCCCTTTCACGTAGAATCTCTCTACGCCGTTCCTCCTCCCTTAGCTCGAACTCCCGAAGATAACCAGCTCTTTCATCCCTACGCTCATCAATTCTTAAATGACTACTACGGTAGTCTAACTCAAGAGATGTTCCATGAAGACCTTTTCCTGAGCCATAATCCCGACCAGGAGGCAAGCTAACTCCATAACCAGGATTTGATTTACTTTGAGAGTACAAAAGATCATCCAAATTTCTCTGGGGACCTGCTCCTAATATAGATGGAGGATGTTGTCCACCATATGAAGAAGCACTAAGCATCGATGAACCGCGTATATCAGCATCAATTCTTCCTCCATAAGACATAGAATCCTGGGTGGGATGACGATTAGCAGCAGTTCTTGCTGCCAGATAATCAATTTGTCTGCCAGAAACACATGCTACTTAGTGCAACAAAAAATATATACCAACTAGCTCAGTTGTTCACAGACTGTCACCATTGTTGACAGGAGGAATTTTGGTACAGAGAGGTCAATATCATCCTCTTCTTCAATCAAAAGAATATATCTGTGACTAACAATCCTATCTGTGAAATGCATAAGGTCCATTCCAACACATCAATCATATAGAAAATATTTGAACATAAAATTACCTGGTGCCTCCATCAAGAGAACCAGACTGGATTGACTGAGATTTCAAGAGCTGTTCTTGTCGTAGCAACGATGTCTGATCAATACGCTCATACCTCTCAGTCTGTTAAGTACAGGTGATAAAACAACATTCAACGTTATTATCCTAAGAGTAATACTAGTGCTAGAGCACACTTTGTAATACAAATAAGTGCAAAATATTAAAACATAAAAGATATTTCAATGAGGCCAAGAAATATAACCTGATGTTGGCGACCAAAACCAACAGAATCTGCATATCGTGCAGCTGGCTCACTTTGAATTTCTCGTCCCATATAAGAACTCGGTCTATCAACAAATTGTCGTCTTTCGATAGCTGGGTATTCAGTAATCTTCTCCACATATAATGGATCACTTTTGTGACTATATCCATGACTTGATGCTGTAACATAGTCACTAGATGTAAATTTTGGAGAATCAGTTACAGCTGAGGAGTAGCCACCACGTCCTTCTAAAGTCAGCGATGCACTCCCTTTGCCACTTATTGTAGTAACCTAAAGAATAAGATGTACATTGAAGCTTAGGAAGATTCCTAAAAATTAGTGAAAATTCATTAGAGTATTAGAATTCCAAGCAAGAAGAGTGTCATTGTTTGAATGGCATCATAAAAAGGTTGGAAGTTGAAAGCTTACATATAAATTTCCACTTATAAGATTCCAAAGGAAAAAAAAAAATGCCATGCATGCATCTTTACGGTTATTGTATCAAGCTTAACACCATGTGGGTTTTTCATAAGCATCTTATGTTATGAAGCAAGAAGGAAGCAATTTTCAATAAAATTGCAGAGATATAGTAGAAAGTCTGATAAAAGAATAAGCAGAAGCTATGACATGAAAGAGAAATCATCAAAAGGAATTTTTTAAGCATTAGTATAAAAATTCCTGGCATTAGCATAAACATAAATCCATTCAACCAACCTGCTGACCACCACTCATGGCAGCTGATCCATAGACAGATCCGTACTGGCCTCCATAATGTGTTGCTGAACTATGGACTCTATATCCACCAACATCACCTTCCTGAGAACCACCCAAAATTGATGCATGCCTAGAACTAATGGAGTGTTGAGCACCACCATCCGTACCCCCCACAGAACTCCCAGAATAAGCAGCTCCAAGCTACAGTGGCAAATGAGAAGTTCTCAGCCATAAACTCAAAGAAAATGATATGTTTTTGCCAAACACCATGTCCTAGTGCAATTGAAAGCACCCAACCACAGTTCAAATATACACCAAAAAGTGTTTGATTAAGAAAAAAGAAATTATTCCCGCCAATAACAGTCATAAAAAAATCCACCGCACATCCAACGCCCACGTATATCTAACAAAACCAGTCACTAACAAATTACGGCATAAGGGAAGAACGTTTACGAGATTATTCAGACCAAAGCAACACATAAAATAAATTATGAGCCTATCTGACGAGCCAATTTACAAATAGGTTAAATTACTCAAAGCCATAGATGTAATGCATAAAAATTGGCCAAAAAACAAGGAAAGCTGCAATCTTTTATCTCAACAACAGAAAGAACTTACATTTTGACCATACCCAGATTGCGCACCATACGTTTGCTGTCCATATGCATTACTCCCTCTAGAGGAATACATGCTTAACGACCTGCAATTACAACCATACACAATCAACCATATAAGCTAAACCCAACACGAAACTGGAATCCACAAACACAAAGTAAGGAACTTCACAACTGAATTTACGTTTAAATTAGAAAAAGGATATTAAGCGACACAGCTCAAACTCTGGAATTGGCGTCTCTTTAAAACCCTAAAAGAAATAAAGACTAACCTCAAACGAACAGCATTATGTATGAAACAAACAAAAGTGGCGCCCGGTTCGCGCGATTTGGAACTGAACCGGTTTGGGCCACCTTGGGTCAAGTGAGTAAACTTCTGGCCCAATTGGTTTTGGGCTTGATCCTATAACAATCTGAGCCTTTAATTACTGTATCTTAGCATTAACAAAGTAAAATACAAACTGCTTGTGTTTTTATTTTAAGTTTTAGTTTTTTTCCATTTTTTAAATATATGAAAATCACAAAAGTAGTTTTTTCATAATTTGATTTACTATCAATTAGATATATATTAATTATTAACAAGAATTATGGATAATTTAATTTAATTAAATATTATATAGAT
>JANIHY010000001.1:2351222-2365221 GCA_027479065.1 Erythroxylum brevipes
ATTTAATTATATTTTTAGCTAATTTTATGTCGATTTAATACTGGTTAAACTTTCTAAATTTAAAACTTTATATCTTACCCGTTTAACTTTTAATCTATTTTCAAAATATCAATTTATGCAACTAAATTTAGGAAGATATTAATCAAGCATAATGAATTGCACATATTGGCAAGTATCCTTTTGCATGTACTAAAACAAAGAATTCGTTTGTTATCTTTTGAATGCATATAATAATAAGTTAATGAAGTATTTGTACAATCCATTTAATAAATTAATAAACCAAATTAAATGATTGACTTAATTTAAGTGATTGTTTGGAGACCGAAACTCAAAAGATCCAACAACTTTATTATTTGAAGATCACGAGGGTTTATGAGATGTGAACTAAGAACCTCAATCCTTAAAAGGTCCTAATGAGTCCCTTGGCTTTAGCACTTGAAACACACCTGAGATGAGGTTAAGTTGCTTGTTTGAGTTAGACAAGCTTTAGAATCCTTGCCAGTAAGTGTCGCCGATAATTAAGACATAAGTATCAACACTTTAAGTGTCACTAAACACTTGTTGCCTTCTTGTCTTCTTCAGAGTTCTGGACATTGTCTCTTCTAACGTCGAATGTCTGTCCATCAAAGGTTATGTTAACTTCTGCAACAGAAAACTTTATTTTTTATACAATTAGAAACAACTTTTACAAATTGGAGATGGAAGAATGGATGCATCATTCTGAATTATAAAAGATAAAAGCTTTTGTGAATCATTTTGAACAATCATGACCATCTCTTACAGGAATGGTCTAAGTTAAAGGTCAGAAGTTTGTGTTACGTCTGACATGGCATGAGAGAATGCTATTATACGTGGTTGTTTTAGTGTCCTGAGACAGACGCAACTGACTTCCATGGCTGATACAATAATATCCAACACATTTAGCAGAGACATTCAAACGGACATATATATATATATACGTATCCTTTTTCCTTTTCATTGTTTGTACCTAACTACGACTGATCGTGAGCTTCTCTTACCATCTCAACCTTTCCACTTGCCAATTGCCCATTTTCACCTGCATAGACTTGTCTTGTTCTAGGGAGTAATGGGAGTACCATAAAGCAAATCCAAGGGAACCACCTAGCATACCTTTGCACATGGTTCCAAGGGAACAGCCCCAACAGAATCTTACGGTTCAGCCCTACTGTTTTTATGGTGGACCATTTTACAGAACACTAAAGCAAGCTTTGTCATACCAGTTTTGTTTTTCTCTTCATGCATTAGTATTAGCGCCCTATTCCTTGGGACTCTCCTCCTTACATGGGTCATTCCAAAAGCATGCTTCTTAGGTTCATTTATGTTCATTTTAACCAACTCCAATCCCACATGAGAGGTTGTGGTACTCGACAAGAAACCTCGACTCCTCTCTTCCATCTTGTGTAAGTTAACATCGGATGCTCTCCGCCACGTTTTTGGAGACCCTTTTTGCTTCTTGGTTGGGTGATTAAACAACATTTTCCATCCAACACTTCAAATATACGTCACTCATGTCTACTTTCCATGCAGTGCATTCATCGGGCCTTATGACCCTGATATTATTAGCGGCACTGACATGTACATTTGTTTACACTTTGTCTTAAAAATCATCAACTAATCCTTCTTGTTTCATGCACTTGTTATTTCAAGTTTGCAAACGACATATGTCAAAGTTAACTAACTAACCCCGTCTTTAGTTCCTAAAATAACAGATTAGGTAGGGTTTAAGGAATTTAATTTGTGCATTAATCATTTGGTTTATTCCGACGCGTGAAATGCACGCGATCTAATAAGAGATTGGTGAATTAGACACAAAGACAAAAGAACTAGCTATTGTAAGAAAAGGGCATCTAAGTTTGATCCAGTCAGTGATTGTGTAAGCAATAATTGAACATAGAGGTCCATGCAAGACATAACGAAAAGGGATCACACAAGTGCAAGACATGAGACACGTGGGAAAGAAGTTCCTCTCCATTAGTGAGTTGGATGATTATTTCTTCTACATTAACACCGTATAGTTTTACGCACCACAGGCTTTCAGTCTGTGGTGTCTGAAAAGTTTCAGACCATCAGGCGGGCGAGTCATTGTCCTTTCTCTCAAAATATACGCAATATGGTTGTGGTGCCTTTCAGGAGTTAGGATAGTTTCTCATCCTAACTAATCCAAGCTTTTCACCACCCAAATACTAACGTCAAGTCATGATAATGCTAGGAAGCGATGACAGAGTCACAAGGTTCAGGGAAATATAGAGTAAAATGACACAGAAGCATGCCTGCTTCGAATGGGATGTTTTGGGGTTGGGTTGGGGTCCTCTTAGTTTGGTCTGTTCCCTAGAGAAAGGAAGTCAAGTTTTCAAAGTTTAGTTTTTGACCACAAGCCGTGTCCTCTCAGTACATTCTTGTTAGACTGCAATAACATTAAATGAAGGCAAAGCTCAAAGATAAGGATTCAAACTGACCATACCTGACCTGTGTTTTGATTCATAAAATAATAACAATAATAATAATAATAATCAAGTCGAAATCTATTCTATACACGTAAGACATTCAATGCAAACGTCCGTGACAGGGAGTGTAAAGCTGTGAAAGCAGTAAAAGAGGAAGCTGTTATAGGGATGAAAATGGTTTTGGACGAGTTCCTGGTTTGTATTTCCTTGAGCAGGAAAGTGTTTTAGGAAACCAAAGTGCAGTCTGAGGACATTCCTTACTTGGAAATGTGACTCTTCCTTTTAACTGGGTTAAATTGAGGCTTGCTTTTGAATGTGCGAACGAAGGAAGAATGTATATATAAGTCTTCTGTTTGATTTGACTCATCACGTTGTCCGTAATCAAAGTTGATTCATTTCAAGAACAGCTAACTTAAAATACTGTTCAACCCCATCAATCTAACGTGTAACTTGTTCTCTTGCAATAGCTACGGTACAGGCTCTGACAAACAAACAGTTTGATGTTATTAACACTAATATAAAAGTTATTTAGAATGTTAAATACTATAGCGAAACTCACAAAATTGATCAGTACACTGCATTAGAAACTGCTTATTATATGCCAATAACATTCATCCAAATTTTTAGATAGTTACCAGTAATAGGATTTGAAAAGTTGATGCCAACAGAACCAATAACTAATTACGTGTTCATAGTAGCTTAATCTAAAGTTTTTATATTATTCTGCATTGCCATAATTAGTAGAAAAATTGGTGCCGATCCAATTGTTTTTGACTAGTCAAAATTCAGACAATGCTTAGGTTAGCAAAAGGTCGACTGGTTGGGTCAAAAAGGAAGTTTGAGTCCAGCATTCAGTGAAACTCCTTGACTTTTGCAAGCTCACAAAAAGATATAATAGGATTGACCAAATCCATCAATTTGATGGTTAATCACAGTTTAGGAAGAAGGACCACTGAACAGAATAGAAATGTATATATATATATATGTACGCAATTCTTTATCTATACAATAACATATATGAGATGGTTGAACGTGACACTAGCCCATGAAAGAGACAGAAAGAACAGGTGGGAAGGTAGGGATCAAAGAGATGACGTTAAGACAATACCCTTTTTTGGACTGTTATAGTTTTGTTGTGGGAAAAGGGTGATGCATCAAGTAATTGTTGTTTTTTTGTTCTGATGGAGGAGGAGGGGTAGGGTTTTTTGGTTGTTGAGTCAACTTCAGGTGGTTAGCTGAAACCAAAGTTAAACCCTATCTCTATCTCTTTTGTTTCTGATTGAAATGGAACAGTGAGGGGGCTAGGTTATTTACTGTTGTTGACTGTGGGGTGTTATGTCAAGCTCACTCCCATCCCATTTGAAAAGAAAGGTGTCGTGTCTTAGACCTGTACAAGCTCAGCCTAGCAACACTTAGAACATTTTGGTCTTTCTTGTCGAGAGACTCATCACACGTGTGATGGCTCGTAAGATAAGAAGATGATATAAGTGCGAACTAGTTAAAAGCTAAAAAGGCATTATTCAGGTTGTTAACTACTTCTGTAATCTCTCTCCCTCGCGTGTAGCTGTGTGTCTCCCCCTGAGTCCTGACCTGATAGATATATACAAAACAGCTCACTTTGCTGTGCCTTTTTAAGTGTTTTTCTTTTCTTTTTCTCACAATCTGTCAAAACTTTTGCTTCCCTCCTAATCTTTAGTCCCAGACTATGACTTTGTAACAGTTGTATAACAGCATCTGTCAGAGGAGAAATGAAGGCATGAGTAGCTGGAGTTCTGCTCTATATATTTTATGTGCATCATCCACACATATCATCATCATCCTTATATATGGCCTGATTTTTTAGTGTTCAAAGTTTCAAACGATCCCTTGTATCTATCTCTCTTACTCTCTGTTCTAGCTCTTTGATTCTCTTCTACTATAGGGAATGGCTTATACGGACATTGGGTCTCTCTCGCTTGGACCTAACTATAGGGTAATGCCACCTGTTTCTTCCTCTTCTAACGAGATGGAAGATGGGTCTCCAACTACTCGGGGTTTTCATTTCATGGGCAACTGTAGTAACGATGACGTTGTTGTAGAGCGAAAGGGCTCCTACTCAAGTGATGGGTCTGGAGAGCACAATGAAACAACTCGCAATGCTAACTCAAATGAAGAAAACCCTAGTGAAAACGTTAATGTTGGGAAGGAAACAGACAGTAGTGGGCAGTCAAAGCTTTGTGCGAGAGGGCATTGGAGGCCTGCAGAAGATACTAAGCTGAAAGAACTTGTAGCTCTCTACGGTCCTCAAAACTGGAACTTGATAGCTGAGAAGTTGGAAGGTAGATCAGGTAAGAGTCAACATCCGTTTGCTTTTCTTTTCAAGTTCTTATCTTTATGATGTAAGAAACACGAACCCTGCGACCACGATACTCATACTACTATCTTATGCTTCTTTCAAGGCAAGAGTTGTAGACTGAGATGGTTCAACCAGTTAGATCCAAGGATAAACAGACGAGCTTTCACTGAGGAAGAAGAAGAGAGGCTCATGCAAGCTCATAGACTTTATGGTAACAAATGGGCCATGATAGCCAGGCTATTCCCGGGAAGAACAGATAACGCAGTGAAGAATCATTGGCATGTTATTATGGCAAGAAAATATAGAGAACAATCAAGTGCATACAGAAGAAGAAAACTAACTCAACCTGTATACAGAAGAATGGGTGAAATTCCAAGCTTTGTCTGCAGAGAGAACAGTTCAGCAAGTGGACCAGAACCACAAGAGTACGGTGTTAATAATCCTAGTGCTGGAGGACAAAGCAGTTTATCTTCTTTTTCTTTTGGATCCCTCACGACTGGTCCTTGTAGCAGAGTGATTGATTATGGCTTAAATGTGTCGAGCCACATGACCAATGAAGGTGAAGCAGTCTCAAGCATGAAGGTCCCTCTCAGTGGGTTAGGTGTGCAGCGGACACCCTTTGATTTCTTCCCTGGTGTGTGTCCCTTAAGATTTCATATCTTTCTGTTTCCTGCAACTTGGTGGATTTGGGTTTCTGTGCTGGTTGTCATTGGTTTGTTTCATGGAAATGTTCGTGGTTAAACTGTGTTGGTTGATTACTTATAACTCTTTCTGTTTCATTTCTGTTTCATTGATTGGAACAAATGACAACCCTTTAACCTCATTTGTTGTCTTAAATTCTGATGAGCATTTCTAGTTGTTTTCACGTTTGTGATAGGTTTTGTGTGTGTGTGTGTGTGTCCTCTCAGGTCCCAAGATCAATGATATGATGGGCATTTTCAGTCAGACCAGATGTTGGGAAAGGCCAAGTGACGAACCCCACATTTCTAACTTCAACCCCCAACAGCCTCCATACATAATGGCAATGCAACAGAACTACCAAAGCTCTCATTGTTTTCCAGATTTTACACCCCAGTTCCCAGGCAACGAGCCTTCAACTTCATCATCTAATGCTGCAGATAATAACAGAATGACTAGTCATTTTGAGACAATCCCACCCCCATTCTTCGACTTTCTCGGGATAGGAGCCACATGAAGTTACAAGAAAAGAAATGCTGAAAAGTTTTTATCTTTTTCGTTTCCCATCACAGAGAGTCATCATCAGCGAGTCTTAATGTGGATGTCGACCAACATTAGAGGCAAAAGAGAAAAAGAAGTATTGCGGTAGCTTTCAGTAGTGTGACAGTCGCAGATAAACTTCTATCAGTATGTTGATGTGTCTCACCAACTTTTTTCTGTGTAACCCCTCCCCCTCTCCTCTACTCAGATGAGACCCTTTCAAAACTGGAATAAAACAATAAACTTCGATTATTATTATTGTCTCTCTTCTGTGTTCTTTTTGTTTTGCTTCATGATTTTTCCTGCTAGTCCTTTTCTGCCTTTTCTTTTGTTGGTATGTCATTTGCCAGTTGAGATGATCGTTATCCTTCACATATGTACCAAAAGAACCATTCCATGGATGAAATTAACCATTTGGACTACACTGAAAATTTGGAAGAAGAGATACCGATCTTACCAGACTAGATTGTTAGGAAATAGAATCCGAAACCTAAACATTAGATTATGTAATTTTAATCTCCTTTTTCTTGTTCAGATTATCTTGTATTTGTTCTGCTACTGCAAAAACGAAAAGTGTTTGATGCTGAAGAAAGACAAAAAACAAGACATTGAATCCTTCACATCCTTTTCTCATGGCCCTGCAAAATTCAGGCACAAAAACTGCAACAGAAAAAAATGACACACGAAACCCACCTCAAAAACTGTCATATTTGATTGTGGAAACTGTTGAACATGAACAGAATCTTCTGATGAATTTAATTCATGCTACCCACATGTGGAAGATTGCTGTTTGAAACTGTCTTTACTTGCCTACGCGAACTCTTATGTTCTATAGTTCCTCTGTAATGCTTTCCTGCTGATACAAGAAACATGTTATATTTGGTCCTTTTGACATGATCTACGGCTTCACTGTTCTCAACAGCAGTAGTCAGAATTCATATCTTAAATTCTTTTTGCCATTTTCTTTTCTCTCTTAGTCTCTTGGTTATCCCATTCTATATTTTATGTCAAGTATCACTCATCAATGGCTTCAATTGATATAAGTAGTTGAGACTTTTACTGTTATTTGTAAACCAAAGCATGAAGAGCAGTTGATAAATCCTACATCATTGTTGCTTGTTTATGCAACTGTCTCTAACACGTAGTCATTTGCTTTTGATTTTCCAAAATTCATGTCTCTAGGGTTAGTTATTAAATTCTTAACCTCAAATCAAAACAAAAACAGCTACCCGGTTGAAATTTCATTGACACGTAAAATTTAAAGAAGTCTAATGGTACGTAATCTTATCTCTAATTAGTAGAGATATTATTTCTAAACAGTATTTAGACTAATCTACCATCTGAAACTATGTAATGGTAATTAGTTCCAAATGTTTCACTTTTTTCATTATAAATGGAACTTTATATTAATCAAAGTCTTCGTTTTAATTTGCTCAAAATTTAAAATTACTTTTCTATATCATCTTTCTATTGCTCAAGGCCTCAAGCAGTTCTTTTATTAAAAATGTAATCATTTAATGAATTCAAAAAATGTAAATTATAATTGAACATTTTAGCGTTATTTACGCTAGATATCTCTGTAGTTTAGATATGTTTTAAATCAGTCTCTAAATTTTAAAAATTATAGTTGACCTGTTAGAGTTTAGTTTTAATTACACCCGTCCCTCCAAGCATCATTCTTCATTAGAAGACCTAATTTGTGTTATATGACACAACATATACAAGGGTTAAAAGTTTAAATTCATCTCAAGTTTTCAATCCTAAATTCATCTGCATGAAGAGTTCATTTGTTGCAAATAGGTAAGCAAAATCTATCACAATCTGGGTTAGGTCTGTAATTGTTATTTGTCACTTTGGCAGCTATTGCAAATTTAGGCTTTTCAACTCTAAATTTGTCTGTTACTTTAGAAGGTTTTGGACATTTTTAGTAGAGGTATTTGGAGGTAAGAAAGATCATGAGTTTGTAAAAACATCCAATTTAGGCTTTCACCCTTGAATTCATATGTTGCTTTGATTGGTGTTGGGACAGTCTTTTGAGGTAAGCAAAATCACAAGTTTCTGAAAATTAAAAGAAAAAGTGATTACATATGTTAGGTGTTGATAGAATGTCATATAAATAATTTTAGTTTTGTTTTCCTCGTGAGTGATAGTGTGATTATTTGTCATAGATTTCTTGAAAAGAAATTAGTAAAGCAATATTTGGGTTGTCTTTATTCTTTAAAATATTATGTTCTATGTAATTATTATATAAATCATCTTTTTTTTTTCTAGACGCAAACCTTTTTCAATGTTATCAAATTATAGTTCTTTGAAAAAAATACTCTAAATAATTGTGTTTGTTGAAAAAAATACAGTTGTGATAGCCAAAAAAAAAGGGGGCTTTTGATCTATAAAATCATCTACATTAACAATGGCAAGTGTGCAACAATATATCCATACATACCACATTCATAGATTGGAGGCTTCTTTACGAATGTCTTGGATAATAAAGAACCTTGGAAAGGAGGTTTATTAACAAAAACAACAATACCTAGTATGCATTTTGCTGATACACGGGTCTGAGATAAGTCCAATAGTAAGCAACTTTATCCTTAATTAATAAAGAGGTCGTTTTCAAAAAATAGGAGGTTTACTAAATGTTTGAAATATGGTGTAAATTCTATGTATAGCTTAATTAATCTTAAAAAAGGCATCACTACAAAATTATAACTATTTTTGTCGCTTATTGCAAGGAAAGAATATTGCAATTTCTTCAAGTGGTATGATAAAAAATTAACTTCAGAAAGTGTAGATACAATATATGACTTAATGGAAAAGAAAATGATAATGTTTTAAAATGAACATAAGGGAGATGATAGTAAACTTAATTAGGTGTGAGATTTGATAATCTTGTCTTAGATTATGTTTCGTGTTGTCACTTATGCGATAAATTGTAGTATTATGTATGTATATGGTAAATGGTATTTGTAAATGTACATTAAACGTGTATATTTTACATGTTACCTAGGGTTGAATTACTTGATTTTTTACACTTTTATAGCTAGAAGATGTTCAAAAGCGGAGAAGTTAGTGAAAAAGTGCATAATAGGCACTACAAGAAATTATATTTTTAGTGAAAGTAAAAGTTGTCACTAAAAGCGATAATATTTGTTACTGTTATTAATAGTGACCAATTTTTGAAATAGTCATCTCTCATCACAAATATCTTCGTCATTGATGAAATAGTGATTAATTTAAGAAATGGTAACAATTATGCAAAACTTTTGTGACACAAATACTGACACTAAAACTTGTGAAATGTGTGACAAAACTATATGATCACAATAACTTTAAATATTTATGACAAATTTATCATCACAAATAATATAAAGTAGTGACAAATTAAGTTGTAACAATTCTTCATTACAAAATTGTCGACACTAAAACCTATCAAATGTGTGACAATACTATATGGTCACAACAACGGTACTTATGTATGACAAAATTGTCGACACAAATAATATAAAGTAGTGATGAATAAAGTTTTAACAATACTTCATTATATTGTGACAAAAGTGCCGACACTTAAATAAATGAAATATGTGACAACACTGTATGATCACAACAACTATACTTATTTATGACAAGTTTGTCGACACAAATAATATCAAACAGTGATGAATAAAGTTGTAACAACACTTCATTATATTGTGACAAAAGTATTGACACTAAAACCTATGGATTGTGTGACAATACTATATGGTCACAACAACTTAACATTTTTATGACTAGTTTTTTGACACAAATAATATAAAGTAGTGACAAACAAAGTCATAACAGTACTTCATTTTATTGTTACAACATTATCGCTATTAAAATTATTATTAATACTGACTAAATATTAGTCAGTAATATATTTTTATCAGTATCCATTACTTCTTGATTACTAATATTTTAATTAAAAAAGGAAAGAAAATATTTCTCAATATGATTATTATGAGAAGTTTGGTCATGAAGAAAAAGATTGTTCTCGATGTTTTATGAAAAAAATTGCAAGTTCAACAATAAAGAACAAACAAATATAGTGCAAGTGATTGAAGAAGACAACATCTTCTAGTTGGTGAAAAGTACACCGAGACGTATCATAGAGAGAAGTGCTTTATGGAGATAAGATGATGAGAAAGTGCATCATAGATGATGAAAAAGTCCATCATACAGTGAAGAGAAGTGCTTCATAAATAAGAAATTTGAAGAGATGATGAGAAAGTGCATCATACAGTGAAAAGAAGTGCTTCATAAATAAGAAAATTGAAGATATATGCTCCATAGTGTTTGAATTTTTTGCAACTTTGAATCAAGGGAGAATGTTGGAAAGATTGATTCAAAATTAAAATTGAAGTTTTGTTTGAAGATAAGATTTTTTTTAAAAGATAAAATTTTATCTTTTAAGATAAAGTTATTATCTAGTTAGGATTTAAACTTTTTAATTTGATTGATTTTATCTAGATATTAGCTAAGTTTGTTATTTTATTCTCTATATATTTAGGCTTTCATGATAATATAAAGTGAACCAATCAATAAATTGTCTCTTGTATTATTTCTTTCCTATTCAACTATATTTTAGTTAGTTTATGATTCTAAATTCTAACACCATATGCAATTTGTACAATTGACTCTATACCAGAAATTAATTTCATCTCTTGATTTCCCCTATTACTTGTGTTTATTTCACTTTGTTCCTATGAATTGATAAATAATTTGCTTTTAATAAAAGAAAACAACTAAAAAAAAAGTTAAAGTAGCTTAATTTTAAAATTACTTTAAAATTTAGAGTCTCCCATTTATTTTCAATTAACCATTGTCAATCACCTTCCTCCATATCATTTGGGCAATATTTGCTCTTGAGATAGCTTTTGCGCAAATAATAATGCCGATTTTTATATTGTGCATGCACTTGTTGCATCATATAAGATTGCACTTGATTTGAAAATTTGAACTTATCTTAAAATTCATTAAAAAATATATTTAGGAAAATTAAGAAACAAATTCAATGCAACAACAAAATTAAACTCTATTGCAATTAAACAAAACTCTTTTGCAATTTAAAAAAGTGACATATCTTTAAAAATAATCACATTGCCTTCTTATCTTCCTCAAAAATCCCTTTCCAACTAGAGACACGAAGTGGTGTAGGTTGTCGAATGCATATTGTAACTACCGACTTGAAAGGGTTAGCATTCTTACCACATACCTTAGGGTATGTTTGGATGTGGGTAGAGGGATGGAAGGGAATGGAATGAAATGACCCAAATGACTTAGGTCATTATTTAAGAGTCTATTTTGAAACAGGATGGAATGACAATTAATGGCTTTGGAAGCCATCCTTTGCTATCCAAAATCTAATATTTTATGACCTCCCAAATTGGGGGATCAGGGATAGAATGGCATGGCTTGCCTTCCAAATCCTAATTTAATGACAAAAATATCCTCAAAAAATTAATGAAATTATAACCTCAGTCCAGCAAATACCTATGCGGCTACATGTTACTACATCCGTTGTATTTCTCCTTCAACTGACTTTTTCCATTGATGAGCGTTTTCCTCCATAGCTACTATGCTATTGATAAAGCTAGCATTGTGAATGTTCATAAATTTTAAATATATTATTAATATACACTACGAAATGTAGAAATAAATTTACAACGCCAAGAATGATTATCAACCATAACAAGACACATGAATAAATGTCTAACGAAGAGTACAGTACGATGAAGGTTAATAAAAAAGAACAAGAAAACTAATTGCTTATATAGGAAAATGAGAAAACTATATTCTGGGCATCCTACAATTTGAAATGCTTTAGGGTTACTAAAATAATTTCATGACGACTATGCATATTTTATTACAAGAGTAATTTTGGAAAAAAGATATTACAAGTCATTCCATTCCATTCATTTTTAGTATCACTTCCAAATAATAGTCACAGGAGTCCCTCTCTTATTTTATTTAAACTTCCAAACAATGGAGTGACCCATTTCATTCCATTCCATTCCACTCCACTCCATTCTGTTCCATTAATTATCATTCCATTCCATTCCATCCTAAACTCCCAAACATACCCTTATAGTACGGAGGAGGAAATTGAACATCAATTTGTTTTACTTCAGCTTTCTTCTTGGCAAGTCTAGCATTAATTGTTAGTCCTCGTCTATGTTTTTAGAATTTACATCTCCTATTTAAAAAATAAAATAAAATAGACCTATAAAATATTATATTAAAATTTTAAATATACAATCATATAATTTTGAAGATCAAGTTACTAGCATTGATAACTTATCCTCCTAGGCTAGGTGCATAATTTGAAGTTCCAACTGTAGCGTCAAATTGTTGTTTAAGAGCCTCTATAGCTTGACTCTTCTACTATACTAGGTTCATTTTGTTCATCATCCATATTTGATAAAGATTACCATTGTTAACCATCTTGCGGTTTTGCATATAAATACCAATTTTAACCATCTTCACTTTTAAAAATAAATATATATTAGAAACAAGCAACATGCGCAACTAAAACAAATTGTAAGAAAAAATTAATGAGGTCAACAATAAAAAAAATCAAGAGAAAACAAATATCCCTGATTTGCAAACTGACCAAAGAACCAATGAAAACAAGAAAAAGCCTCTACGATGGCATTACCTAAAGGAATAATAGTAGGAAACTAAATTTGCACAATGAAACAGAAGAACTACAGTAAACATTTAAAAAATCCTTCCACCCAAGGAAATTCTTGGAAAAACTAGAGTGAGAAAGCATTAACAGGACCAATCACACAACCACTAACAAGCTAAGCCAATAGAGTAGTTCATCTTCCAAAACTAGAAAATATCACAATAAAGACTTCACAAACTGAAACTTCGGAACTACAAAATAAACATTTTTGTAGATAGAAAACTCATAACTGAAAATATTAAAGTATGCAGGCTTTTTTTTTTTTTTAGAAGTAGGTCAATGTGGAAATAAATCTTCAAACAGACTACAAAAGAAGTAGAGAAAATAGGCAGTTTCAACTAAACTTATGGAGATAAATTGCTACTTTTAAATTATGATTAGTTTCAACTTCTAGACTAAGAATCAGTTGACATTTACTTGCTTGAAAAAAGGGTTCATTTCTGTAGTACAATTTTCAATTTACATTGCAAGATGTTTTCTTTTCTTTTCTTTTTTTGACAAGGAATTCGCCTAATAGCGCCTGAGGTTTAGGTGACGATGATGGAGGTTTCCCTCTGTTCTATTGCTGTTATAATAGATTTAGAATAATAAGTTAAACAAACAACAATGACCGTTTACTTGTTAATATTTGAGCTGAGGAATTGGAATATATAGAGAGAAGACTGTAATCAAAGATATGCAATGAAGCAGAGTGGAGAACTGCACAGATGAAGAAGAAATTTATTCACCCCACTAATAATGCGACTGTTCACGATTCTTCTTCTTCCACCAACTTTATTGTTTGACAATTACTAAGATCTTCTCACGCGAAACTAGGTGTAGCTATTAAATGTTTATATTTTCTATTGAGAGGAACAAAAACACAACAGGCCATGAACAAAGCATGCAGCAAATGCCAACGCAAGTTGGGAGCATGAAGCAAAATGGCAACGCAACCAAAAACGAAGCAACAGAGGATAGGAGAAACGACTACACAGCAGGTGGATAAAAAACACACATAAGGTGGAGCTTGCGAAAATACAAATGTTTTTGCGGGCAACAGAGGTGCACGATCGTGACAAAACCCGTAGTCACGGGGGTGACTTAAGAGAGTGGACCAAAAATTAAATAAAAAATAGAGAGATGGGCGATATCTTTTCTTTTTTATCTATTATTTAGTATTTAGTATTTGTTTTTTTCCATTTGTTCTATTTTCTATTTTTATTATTTTTATATTTTGTTATAATAGGATTAATTGGTTATTGTCATCTTATTAAAATAAAACAAACTATTTCT
>JANIHY010000001.1:2449929-2462273 GCA_027479065.1 Erythroxylum brevipes
CATGAAGGAAATACTTTAGATTTTTGTATTTTTTTGGAGTTTTGATAGAGTTGTAATGTCTGTGTTGGTTATTTTAGATTATGATATATCAGAACTTGTAAGTCCCCTTTCATGTGAGGGTAATGAAGCGTAAATGATCATATTTTTCAGTTGTAAGAATTGCATTGAGAAGTATGATGGATATAAATATTCATTTAAGTTATCGGATATTCACAAGTTAGTTGGGTGCTCGAAACGGGTCCTAACAGTTGTAGTGTCAGAGCAAGAAGATGAATCGGTGATGTTCAAGGAATTTCTATAGTAGTAAGCTCACATTCATGTTTCAAAGTTGGGCTCCGAAAATCGGTGCCCAACAATAGTATAAATACAACTCTAGGAACATGTTTACTTCTTTGACTTGGTATCTTTAAAGCTACATCTAATTCTTCTATATTGGGATATTCGTCACTTCCTAGGAAACTTCTAGGATATGAAAAGTAGTTATGCAAAGCTTCATTATCTGCATTAATATTAACATCAAACCCACTCTCTTCATCCTACTCATCAGTATTTTCGTTGACCATTGTCTCATATTCTTCTATAATCACTATCTCACATTCTTCTCGAGCCAGTATATTGGACTCCACACTCCACCCGTAGGTGTCTAGGGGTTATACCTCAGCGTGTGTTTGTAGGTTATACCACGACATCCAACATTAATCAGTATTGTTCTCTTGTAGATCATCTTTTCTTCTTTCTATTGAGGTATACTATGCCTTATTTGGAGTTAGTAGTAAAAAGTTATGGGGGTTAGACCTAGTTCAGTTACTGTTCATTTGGCAATTTTGGACAGAACATTTAGGAGAGTTTTTCACCCCTTTAGAGCTTGTTTTGGGTTTTGCATCCTTCATAGAAAATCTAGATTATCTTTTTCCCTTTCCAATGAGGTATAATTTGCAATTATTGGAGTTAGAAATAAAAAGTTATAAGGTTAGAAAGATTACAGGTACTGTTCATTTGGTCAATTACACTGTTCCATTGGTTTTATACAAGCAGTAACTTGGAGAGGGTTTTTACCTCTTTAAATGACTGAATTGATTCTTGCTCCCTTCATGAAGCTGTAAATCACCTCTTTATCTTTCCAACGAGGTAAAATGTGACATTTTTAGGCTTTTGTGTCAAGAGTTATGAACTTTCAAACTTTTGGCATTGTGTAGGAAAATTTGAGTTTGGGCTGAAACTTTGGAGCAATTTTTGATCCCCTTAATGGTCAAATTAGTTCTTAAATCCTTCTAGGAAATTGTAGAGTATCTTTTTACCTTTTTATTGATACCAAATTTTCGAAATTTGGGTTTCGGGGTGAAAAGTTATTAAATTTTAAAGTTAGAGAAGTTTTCATTAGTTTTAAAAACTGAATTTTCAATTTTGAGAAATTAAACCCCATTTCCTATTTTATTCGTCTCTCCTCCATTTTACCTCTGATTTGCACGATTTTTGAAGCGTTAAATTTTTTAAAAAAATTTTCTACCCCTTTTAGGTAAAATTAGAGATTCGGGTTTTAGTGGGAATTTACGAATACTATTAAAAAAGTCAATTATGTGACGATATTGAATATTTTTTCGTTTTTGGACGATTTTGCGATCTATAGAGATCCAATTGAGGAGATTTTTTATTCTATTTGACCAAGAGACATGAAATTTCATTTGAGCTTAGGAATCAGATTTTATTATGGGTCCTAAGCAGATCAATTTTATTGGAGGATAATTAGGGTGAATTTATCAAGATTTGTTCGGATAACATTAAATTAAGTTCGATTGAGTTAATTTTTGTGGTGAGGAATTCCTCCCTCGTGGATCGATTTGATTGTTTTGATAGAGATGGGAAAAAGGTAATCATTCTTTGTCTTGCTTGCTAAAGAAAAACTGATTCTCAGATAATTGCTTTGCTTAATGCATGCATTTAGTGTCGGGCTTTATTTTTAAGTTTATGGTTTATGGTTTAGAATTTTATAGGTTAGGTTTTATGGTTTAGGTTTTATAGTTTACGGCTTAGGGTTTGGATCTTAAGATTTAGGATTTAGTGTTTAGGATCAAAGTTTAAGGTTAGAGTTATAGGTAATAGGTTATAGGTCTTAGGCATTAGGATTTGGGATTAAAGTTTAAGGTTTAAGTTTTAGGGTTTATATTTCAGGTTTTTGATTTTTGGTTTAGGATGTAGGATGTAGGATATAAGATATAGGATTTAGTATTTAGTATTTAAGTTTAAGGTTTAAGATTTAGGTGTTTTGTTAAGTTCACCTTTTTTACTACTTGTTGCAAATATTATTTTAATATGATCATGTATATTCTTGACTTTTTCATATTTTTTTTCCTATTTTTGTCATTATGCATGTTTATACTTGGTATAACCTTTAATTTCTGATGTTCATTACTTTTTGTTTCCTTATTATTTTTCAAAATCTTGGACAAATGGAGTTTTTTTAAGTACGGTTAAAGGTGTTGCTAGCACATTTGTCAAAAATCTAATCCAACAATTCCAAGGCTTTGAGTAAGTGTAACTATTGTATTTTACTACAGGGATAACATTTGCTTGTGCGTTGTAATTAGTTATTGCTAATGTTTATTGCAGAAAATGACTCAAGTGATGATGAGAATAGCTTGATTTCTACTTTTGATATAGATGGGATGAAGGTAACTACTTTTTTGTCCTGCTTGTTAAAAAAATATTGATTCTTAGATAACTACATTGCTTAACGCATGCACTTAGTGTTGGGCTTTATTTTTAAGTTTAGGATTTATGGTTTAGAGTTTTATAGTTTAGGTTTTATGGTTTAAGGCTTAGGGTTTAGATATTAGAGTTTAGGTTTTAGTGTTTAGAATTAAAGTTTAAGGTTTAGGTTACAAGTTATAGGTTTAGGTTATAAGTTATAGGTTATCGATTATAGATTATAGGTGATAGGTGATAGGTGATAGGTGATAAGTGATAGGTGCTAGGTCTTAAGAATTAGGATTAAGGATCAAGATTTAGGTTTTAAGGCTTAGAGGTGTTAGGTATTAGGATTTAAGATTTAGGATCAAGTTTTAGGTTAGAGGGTTTAGGTTTTAGGATTGAGAGTTTAGGTTTTAGGTTTTAGGTTTTAATGTTTAGTATTTATGTTTAAGGTTTAGGATTTAGGTGTTTTGTTAAGTTCACCTTTTATACTGCATGTTTTAAGTAATACTTTGATATGATTATGTTTATTGTTGACTTATTAATATTTTAAACAATTTTTGTCATAATGCACAGTTATATTAGGTAGAGGAGTTACAAGCACAATTGCCAATAATGTAATCCAACAACTCCAAAGCTTTGGGTAAGTGTAACTATTGCATTTTACTACTAGAAGAACCTTTGCTTCTATATTGTAATTATATGTTGCTATAATTTTTTTTTTGCAGAAAACGATTCTAGTGATGATCGGAATGGATTGATTTGATGGTTTTGATAGAGATGGGAAGAAGGTAACCATTCTTTGTCTTGCTTGCTAACAAAAAACTGATTCTCAAATAATTGTTGTCTTTAATGCATGGACTTAGTGTCGCATTTTTTTTAAGTTTATGGTTTAAGGTTTAGAATTTTATAGTTTAGTTTTTAAAGTTTAGGTTTTATAGTTTACAGTTTAGGTTTTACAGTTTACGGCTTAGGGTTTAGATTTTTAGATTTAGGATTTAGGATTTAGTGTTTAGGATTAAAGTTTAAGGTTTAAGTTATTGGTAATAGGTTATAGGTCTTAGGCATTAGGATTTAGGATTAAAGTTCAAGGTTCAAGTTTTAGGGTTTATATTTTAGGTTTTTGGTTTTTCGTTTAGGATGTAGGATATAAGATATAGGATAAAGGATATAGGATTTAATATTTAGTATTTAAGTTTAAGGTTTAAGATTTAGGTGTTTTGATAACTTCACCTTTTTTATTGCATGTTGCAAATGTTATTTTAATAGTTTAGAGTTTTATAGTTTAGGTTTTATAGTTTAAGACATAGGTTTTAGATATTAGAGTTTAGGTTTTAGTGTTTAGGATTAGAGTTTAAGGTTTAGGGTTTAGGTTATAGGTTATATAGGTTATAGGTTATAGGTTATAGGTTATCAGTTATAGGTGATAGGTGGTATGTGTTCGGTTTTAGGATTTAGGATTAAGGATCAAGATTTAGGTTTTAAGGTTTAGAGGTGTTAGGTAGTGGGATTTAGGATTTAGGATCAATATTTAGGTTAGAGGGTTTAGGTTTTGGGATTTAGAGTTTATGTTTTAGGTTTTAGGTTTTGGGATTTAATGTTCGATATTTATGTTTAAGGTTTAGGATATAGGTGTTTTGTTAAGTTCACCTTTTATACTTCATGTTTTAAATAATATTTTGATATGATTAGGTGTATTCTTGAATTATTAATATTTTAAACATTTTTTGTCATAATTCATGCTTATACTGCTAGAGATGTTACAGGTACAATTGCGAAGAATCTAATCCAGCGACTCCAAAGCTTTGGGTAAGTGTAACTATTGCATTTTACTACAAGGATAACCTTTGCTTGTATATTGTAATTATTTATTGCTTCAGATTTTTGCATAAAACAACTCCAATGGTGATAGGAATGAATTGATTTGATGGTTTTCATAGAGATGGGATGAAGGTAACTACTTTTCGGCTTGTTTGCTAAAGAAAAACTTATTCCCCGATAATTGCTTTCTTTAGCACTTAGTGTTGGGTTTTATTTTCTAGTTTATGGTTTAAGTTTTAGAATTTTATGTTTTATGTTTTAAGGTTTAGTTTTTTTAGTTTAAGGTTTAGGGTTTAGATCTTAAGATTTACGATTTAGTATTTATGATTAAAGTTTAAGGTTTAAGTTACATGTTATTGGTTATAGGTCTTAGGCATTAGGATTTAGGATTAAAGTTCAATATTTTAGGTTTTTGGTTTTAGGCGTTAGGATATAGGATATAGGATATAGGATATAGGATTTAATATTTTGTATTTAAGTTTAAGGTTTAAGATTTAGGTGTTTTGTTAAGTTCCATTTTTTACTGCATGTTGCAAATATTATTTTGATATGATTATGTGTGGACTTTTTCATATATTTTTCCTATTTTTGTCATTATGCATGCTTATACCTGGTATAACTTTAATATCTAAAATTTATAAATTTTTGTTTCCTTATTTATTTTTCAACATCGAGCACAAATGGAGGTTTTTCAAGTACAGTTAGAGGTGTTGCTAGCACAATTGTCAAAAATCTAATTCAACAATTACAAGGCTTTGGGTAAGTGTAACTATTGTATTTCACTACAGGGATAACATTTGTTTATACATTTTAATCATTTATTACTACAGTTTGTTGTAGAAAAGGACTTAAGTGATGATGAGAATGAATTGATTTGGTCCTTTTCATATAGATCTGATGAAGGTAACCATTGTTTGCCTTACTTATTAAAGAAATACTGATTCTTAGACAACTACATTACTTAATGCTTGCACTTATTGTTGGGCTTTATTTCTAAGTTTATGATTTAAGGTTTAGAGTTTTATAATTTAGGTTTTATAGTTTAAGGCTTAGGTTAGATATTAGAGTTTAGATTTTATGTTAAGGATTAAAGTTTAAGTTTTATGTTATAGGTTATAGGTTATAGGTTATAGGTTATAGGTTATAGGTTATAGGTTATAGGTTATAGGTTATAGGTGATAGGTGATAGGTGTTTGGTATTAGGATTTAGGATTAAGGATCAAGGTGTAGGTTCGTGGGTTTCGGTTTTAAGGTTTAGAGGTGTTAGGTATTAGGATTTAAGATTAAGGATCAGGATTTAGGTTAGAGGGTTTAAGGTTTAGGGTTTAGGATTTAAAGTTTAGGTTTTAGGATTTAGGATTTAATGTTTAGTATTTATGGTAAAGGTTTCTTCAAAAAAAAAAAAAAGCTAAAGGTTGTATTCTTGACTTATTAATATTTTTTAACTATTTTTTTTCATAATGTACGCTTATACTTGGTAGTGGTGTTGCAAGCACAATTGACAAAAATCTAATCCAACAATTCCAAAGCTTTAGGTAAATGTAACTATTGCATTTTACTACAAGGAGAACCTTTACTTGTATAATGTAATTATTTGTTGCTGCAGTTTTTTTTTGTAGAAAACGACTCCAATGACGATGGAAATGGGTTGATTTGATGGTTTTGATAGAGATGTGACGAAGGTAATCATTCTTATTCTTACTTGCTAAAGAAATGCTGATTCTCAAATAATTTGTTTCCTTAGCGCACACAATTTGTGTCAGGTTTTATTTTTAAGTTTATGGTTTAAGGCTTAGAATTTTATAGTTTATGTTTTAAGGTTTCAGTTTTATAGTTTAAGGCATAGGGTTTAGATCTTAAGATTCATGTTTTGGTGTTTAAAATTAGAGTTTAAGGTTTAAGTTATAAGTTATAGGTTATAGGTTATAGGTTTAGTTTTAGGTTTTAGGATATAGGATATAAGATATAGGATTCAATATTTAGTATTTAACTTTAAGCTTTAAGATTTAGGTGTTTTGTTAAGTTCACCTATTTTTATTGCATGTTGCAAATATTATTTTGATATGATTATGTGTATATGTGGACTTTTTCATATTTTTTTCTTATTCTTGTCACTATGCATGTTTATACTTAGTATAACCTTTAATTTCTGAAGTACATAATTTTTTATTTCCTTATTTATTTTTCAACATCGAGCATAAGTGGAGGTTTCCTAAGTACAGTTAGAGGTGATGCTAGCACAATTGTCAAAAATCTAATCCAACAATTCCAAGGCTTTGGTTAAGTGTAACTATTGCATTTTACTACAAGGATAACATTTTCCTGCACATTGTAATTATTTATTGCTACAATTTGTTGTAGAAAAAGACTCTAGTGATGATGAGAATAGATTGATTTGGTGTTTTTGATACAGATGAGATAAAGGTAACTATGTTTTGTCTTGCTTCTTAAATAAATATTGATTCTTAGACAACTGCATTACTTAACAGATGCACTTAGTGTTGGGCTTTATTTTTAAGTTTAGGATTTAAGGTTTAGAGTTTTATAACTTAGGTTTTACAATTGAAGGCTTAGGATTTCGCTTTTAATGTTTAGGATTAAAGTTTAAGGATTAGGATATAGGTTATAGGTTATAGGTTATAAGTTATAGTTTATCGGTTATAAGTGATAGGTGATAGGAGGTAGGTGTTAGGTATTAGGATTTAGGATTAAGGAACAAGATTTAGGTTTTATGGTTTAGACGTGTTAGGTATTAGGATTTAGGATTTAGGTTAGAGGGTTTAGGTTTTAGGATTTAGAGTTCAGGTTTTAGGTTTTAATGTTTAGTATTTATGTTTAAGGTTTAGGATTTAGGTGTTTTATTAGGTTCACCTTTTATACTACATGTTTTAATTAATTTTTGATATGACTATGTGTATTCTTGAATTATTAATATTTCAAACAATTTTTGTCATAATGCATGCTTATACTTTGTAGAGGTGTTACAAGCACAATTGCCAAGAATCTAATCCATCAACTCCAAAGCTTTGAGTAAGTGTAGCTATTGCATTTTACTATAGGGAGAACCTTTGCTTGTATATTGTAATTATTTGTGGCTAAAGATTTTTGTAGAAAACGAATCCAGCGATGATGGGAATGGATTGATTTGATGGTTTTGATAGAGATGGGATGAAGGTAACCGTTTTGTATCTTGGTTGCTAAAGAAAAACTGATTTTCAATTAATTTTTTTGTTAACGCATTCATTTAGTGTCAGGTTTTATTTTTAGGTTTATGGTTTAAGGTTTGGAATTTTATAGTTAAAGTTTTATAGTTTACGATTTAGGGTTTAGATCATAAGATTTAGGATTTAGTGATTAGGATTAAAGTTTATGGTTTAAGTTTTGTTAAGTTCACCTTTTTTTACTGCATGTTGCAAATATTATGTTGATATGATTATATGTGAACTTTTTCATATATTTTTCCTATTTTTGTCATTATGCATGTTTATAATTGGTATAACCTTTAATTTTTGAAGTTAATAAATTTTCGATTCCTTATTTATTTTTTAACATCAAGCACAAGAGGATGTTTTCTAAGTACAGTTAAAGGTGTTGCTAGCACAATTGTCAAAAATCTAATCCAACAACTCCAAGGCTTTGGATAAGTTTAACTATTGTATTTCACTACAGTGGTAACATTTGCTTGTACAATGTAATTATTTATTGCTACAGTTTGTTGCAGAAAAGGACTCTAGTGATGATGAGAATGGATTGATTTGGTGCTTTTGATACAAATGCGATGAAGGTAACTATTTTTTGTCTTGCTTGTTAAAGAAATATTGATTCTTAGACAACTGCATTACTTAACGCATGCACTTAGTGTTGGGCTTTATTTTTAAGTTTAGGATTTAAGGTTTAGAGCTTTATCGTTTAGGTTTTATAGTTTAAGGCTTAGGCTTTAGATATTAGAGAGTAGGTTTTAGTGTTTAGGATTAAAGTTTAAGGTTTAGGTTTTAGGCTGTTTTAGGTTATAGGTTATAAGTTATAGGTTATCGGTTATAGGTGATAGGTGATTAGTGATAGGGAGTTAGGTATTAGGATTTAGGATTAAGGATCAAGATTTATGTTTTAAGGTTTAATGGTGTTAGATATTAGGATTTAGGATCAAGATTTAGGTTAGAGGGTTTAGGTTTTAGGATTTAATGTTTAGGTTTTAGGTTTTAGGATTTAATGTTTAGTATTTATGTTTAAGGTTTAGGATTTAGGTGTTTTGTTAAGTTCACCTTTTATACTGCATATTTTAAATAATATTTTGATATAATTACGTGTATTCTTGAATTATTAATATTTTAAACAAAATTTGTCATTATGCATGCATATGCTTGGTAGAGGTGTTAAAAGCACAATTGCAAAGAATCTAATCCAACAACTCCAAAGCTTGGGGTAAGTGTAACTATTGCATTTTACTATAGGGAGAGCCTTTGCCTGTACATTGTAATTATTTGTTGCTACATACTTTTGCAGAAAACGAATCTAATGATGATAGGAATGGATTGATTTGATGGTTTTGATAGAGATGGAAAGAAGGTTATCATTTATTGTGCTTACTAAAGAAAAACTAATTCTCAGATAATTGCTTTTCTTTATGCATGCACTTATTGTCTGGTTTTATTTTTTAGTTTATAGTTTAAGGTTTAGAATTTCATAGTTTATGTTTTAGGGTTTAGGTTTTATAGTTTAAGGCTTAAGGTTTAGATCTTAAGATTTAGGACTTAGTGTCTATGATTAAAGATTAAGGTTTAAGTTATTGATTATAGGTTATATGTTATAGGTCTTCGGCATTAAGATTTAAGATTAAAGTTCAAGGTTTAGGTTTTAGTGTTTTAGGTTTTAGGTTTTAGGTTTTAGGTTCTAGGTTCTAGGATATAGGATTTAATATTTAGTATTTAAGTTTAAGGTTAAAGATTTAGGTGTTTTGTTAAGTTGATCTATTTTTATTGCATGTTGCAAATATTATTTTGATAAGATCATGTGTGAAATTTTTCATATATTTTTCCTATTTTTGTCACTATACATGCTTATAATTGCTATAACCTTTAATTTTTGAAGTTCATAAATTTTTGTTTCGTTATTTATTTTTCAACATCTTGGACAAATGGAGGCTTTCTAATTATGGTTATAGGTGATAGGTATTAGGATTGAGGATTGAGGATTTGTAGGAAAATCCGGGTGCGTGCATCACATACACAGTGCAGAAAAACAAAAAAAAATTGTTCCGAGACGTTCCTGAAGTCCAGGATCTATGTGTCTATACAAAGAGGTACCATAATTCTCAAACCACAACGACCAAAGGAGACCGTCTCTAACGGTATCCACGCAGAGGTCGGAAAACCTAACCGAATCAAACCCTTTGATCCGGAAATAGCTAGAATAAAAAAGATAGTGCTAGCTCCTACCTTATTCTTGGAGAGCACAAGGTGAAGAAGAGGAGAAGATGACGAAGCTTGAAGAGACGGTGGAGAGGAGAGCTTCGGATGATGCTTTTTTTTAAAACCTTGTTTCTAAAACATGTTAAAGGCCAAGGGGATGTGATCCTTTGGCCCGTGTACCCTGACCCAATCTTGTCCCAACTCATCCAAACCATCCATTTATATGAGACCACATAAATAGATGGTTTGGATAAGTTAAGACATAGTTGGGTCAGGGTACATGAGCCAGAGGATTTAAGGTGGCCACCAAGGCACCAGTTGATGTTGATAACTAGTAATCATTGTCTCCGTCGACATGCAGTCGTCCATCATATCAGAAGCTACCTCATCTGATTTTAACTTGTTCCTGCGCTCCATCTTGCATACTGTTGTCATGTTCTCATTGTCTACAGTGACCACTATTACTCCAGCCACATGCCATCACCAGTACTGTCAACCAAATTCTGTAGCAAGTCGTGCATTGAACACTAAAAAGCCATGCCGCCATCAATATGAAACCCCTACTATGACAATTTTTATCCAAATATAAACGATGGTATGAGTCATTTTTTCACTCATGAAAGGTATAATAGTCCTTAGACTCTCAGAATAACTGCAATGAGTAGTTATCTAAAGAAAGGCCACGTATATGTAGTTAGATTTATACATCTGTGTGGTGCGTTGCTTCTTTTGGTATAAACAGAAAACAAAAGAGAGGACACAAACAATAAACGTAGTTTTTCAGCAATTAAAGTAATAAACAGTTCCATCACGGGCTACGACAGGAGGTCTCCTCCGGGACTATACAGAAAAATTGCTAGGTGGCTTTGGTCACAATATTGGATATTGCACTTCTGTTTGTGCCGAACTTTGGAGAGTATACACTGACCTTTCATTGGCATGGAGTCTGGGATATCGACGAGTGGAACTTGCCGTTGACTCCCTTACTGTTCTCAGTTTCTTAGCATCCTCCATTCCACCATCGGCTCCCTGTAACAACCTTTTTTTTAGAATTCACCACTTACTACAACGTCAATGGATAGCGAAGGCTAAGCATTTTTACCGTGAAGCTAATCGAACTGCGGATTGGCTAGCCAACTAGGCCAAGTCTTTAGAACTAGGCGTCTATTGGTATCAAAAACCGCATGTGGGTTGTGCTCCTATCCTTCTAGAGGTTATATCTGGGGTTTCCTTTCCCCGCTTAGTAACTTAGTCTGTTTGTACTTCCCCTATTATTAAAAAAAAGTAATAAACAGTTCTTTAATCGATGAAATTATAATACGAATTCAAGTATGCAATTCTTTATTTTATATGTATATGAACGATCCTATTTAACATTGGTTGGGTCGGTCGTGCCAGGCCCAAGTCCAGACTCAGAACGGTGCATGGATCGATCGACCCATCTCTTGAGGATTGATCTAATTCCTATAGGTATTAGCCATATAAATTCATTACCTTATCATAAAAAAGGGACGAATTCTAAGAACCCCATTTTCTTTATTTTACCAACCACCAAAACTCTCCTAAGAGACTGACTTGAGCGTCAGAGGGGCTTACCGAAAGTCAACCACCGGCGTGCCTTTATTGTTTTACAGGTATGTTTGACCCAAAATCAACCAATCTCATGGATCCAAGCAGCAACACCCAGCTCCACCAAAATTCGACAGAACCAAACATAATCTTTGTAATTATATTTTTTCATATTTATTTTTTTCCTAATATTGATATCAGAGCCTGATTGTGTTTTTGTTTATATGCATGCTAACGAATCTGTGTTAAACTTTATATGAATTTGTCATCAAGTTTTGCACTATTTTTATACATTACCTTGTCTTCTACGGTTGTCTTCTGTGCCAACTCACTAAAAGAAAACTCACGTTCCGTCGGAGAAATGGACGAAAGAAGAAACCGTCGTAAACATGGCCGTCTTTGTTACTTACAGATGAAAACTGACCGTCAGTGTATTATTAATGGAAAACCGACGAAATATTATCCGTTGTTGTTATGTTGCGACGGACATTGATTAAAAATTGCGTCGGTGAAATTCATATATCACCGACGGCATATATCCGTCAGTATAATTTAGGGACGGAACCACCGTCGCTACGTTTCGGAAGTAAGTAATAACGTTAACGACGGAAATATAATCTGTCGGAAAGTTTCACCCATTACCGACGGTAATTTGTACGTCGTCAAATTTACGCGAACATATACCGACGGAATTGTGTATTCTGTCGGTGATATAAAATTGGTATAAACCATTAGGTTGTACATATATAATTGGACATCCACACATCAACCAGTACATCATAGGTTTAAATAATGTCAATTGTTATACAATTGGATGTACATAATTGGACATCCACACATCAACCAGTACATCAAAGG
>JANIHY010000001.1:2559389-2572371 GCA_027479065.1 Erythroxylum brevipes
AGAACTGGTTTATAAAAAAGGAAAGTTTGGCTAAAGAAATAAAAAAATAATAATATGCTTATCAATGAAGAGAGAGAGAGAGAGATGCAAAAAATGAGAAAATGATGAAACAAGAAAAAAAAACATGTTAAATAAAAGGAAACAAGACCAATAAATAACACAAACAAAAAAGACAACCAATTGAAAAATGGGAAGGGTGAGAGGGAAAAAAAGAAAATAGTTTGAATGAATAGGGATGGTAATGAGCCAAGTTAAGCCAAACTTATCGATAGAATAACTCAATCCGACACTTAAGCACAACACAAAATTTTCAACAGTTAAGCACGACACAAAATTTGATTGGACCTATCTCATGTCACCTGAGTCTAAAATTGATTATATTTGATCAGAGACCCTCCAATTACTCAAAGCATTGATTAACATCAATCAACCTTTCTTTGGCTCTCTCCACCATGAAAAGTTAGCAATACTTAGAGATCTTTCTTGATTAAGCAAAAAAATCGAATAATTTAATCTAAAAAAATTCCAAACACCGAATTGTTGAAGGTAGAGAAAGAAGTAAAAAATAATTAGAGTCTCTCTCTCTCTCTCTCTCCTCTGTACAATGTTCTTAAACTATCAAAATTTTCATCCATACAAACTTTGCTTTTTTCTCATTCTTTATCTCCTTTCTTCAACTCAGTACCTTCATCTCTTAAAAATTTTCTTTTCAAGCAAGACCGTATGTAAGAAAGGCCACCTTTAGCAATTATAAAAGAACATTTCCTTGATTACACAAATATTCTTGTACTAAGAACGATAATGAGAAAGGAAATGAAAGTGACAAAGATAATAAAGAAAGAAAGGAAGAAGGAAGCAGCAGTAAATAGAAAGATGGAAATGTCAATAAAAAAAAGAAATAATATAGGTTTTTTGCTATATATAGTCAAATTTCAAGTTAGGCTGAGCTATAAAGATCGAGCTCTAAAACTAAAAATAAGAAAAAAGCTTAGGGATGACCAAAATTTTTATTAATTCAAATTAAATTTATTAATTTCAAATTGAGTTGAACTGACATAGTCTTAATTGCCAAACCTATGAACCATAAGGGGGTAACGTATAAAAAACAAAGAGAAAGAGAAAAGATACAATAAATAGAAAAAATGGACAAAAAAGAGAGAGAAGGATATAGCACGAGAAGCATGGCAAATAAATAACTAACTTGGAGAAAAATGGAAAGAGTAGAACATACAAGAGAGAAAGTGGAAAAACAATAAAGAATTCGTTCTCCTTCTTTGAAGGCTCCACCTCTTTTCACCTAGGAAACAACACCAAAAATGACATTATTTTTCTAAAAAAATGTTTTGCTCTTTCACTTTCAATTTCAATACCATCATCTTACTCTTTTAACTGTCCTCTTACTATATTGAGCACAACTAATGAAAAAATTGATTATCAGAAATGGAATGAAAAGAAGGTGATGATATTGAGAAAGATGTCAAAGCTATAATTTATCTGAAAAAGATATGCCATATTCTTTAAAAAAAGAAACTAGAAAGAGACAAACACAAGAATAACAAAATAAACTATAAAACTATTGTACTTTTATTGTTGCTAATCTTTCTAATAAAGACAAATATGAAGAGCTTATATATATATATAGACTTACAGTAAAATCAAATAAAGTAAAAAAAATTGGTGAAACAACCCACTGTCACCAAATTATTAGTGATAATATTGACTAAAAAAATAAAGAAAACATATCACAAAACTTGGTCAAACTTTGAATCACTTCTCAACTCCCCCACTTGATTCAAAGTTTACAAACACCAAGTTTTATTCTAAAGAGCTCATGCTTTGCTTACAGAAGTGACTTTATGAAAATATCTGCAACCTGCTTACTTGTATCACTAGCCTTTAAACCAATCTCTTTAGTAAAATAAGGCTTTGAATATAGTGATAGAAAATGTTGATGTGCTTAGTTCTACTGTAAAATGTTGGGTTCTTTGTCATTATAATAGTTAATCTATTTTCACCAAACATCTTTGTTGCACCAATTTGACTTTGGTTGAAATCTATAAGAAGTCACCTTAGCCAAACTGCTTGACAAGTAAAGAAGTTGCTATAATTTCCTCTGCCTTTAAAGTTGATAGGCCCACCACTTCCTACTTCTTTGAACTTTATAAAATTGCTGCTGACCCAAGATTAACAAAAAATCAGATGTGCTCTTTCTATCATTAGTGCTACCTGCTCAGTAGTTATCTTTAAATCTAATTAAATTAAAATTTGACACTTTTGAGTACCAAATTCCATGTTTTGTTGTCCTTGTAATATATCTCAATATTCTATTTAGATCTTTAAGGTGGAGCTTGCTTGGATTGTGCATAAATGTAGACACAACTTCAGCAAAGGAAGTAATGTCTAACCTTGTATGAGGCAAACGGTTTAAACTACCAATAAGATTCGTAAAATATGTTGTATTTACCATTTTAACACCATCATCATAACACAACTTCTCAATAACATTCATGGGTATAGCAAATTTATAATAGACCATATTAAAATTTTTCAAAAGATCTATTACGTATTTCCTCTGTGAAATAAATATCACATTAACTTCTTATTTCACCTTAAGAATAAGAAAATAATGAAATAAACCTAAATTAGACATATCAATTTTCTTTATCATACAATCGTGAAATTCAACAACAATTGACTCACTTATACCCTCATAAATCATATCATCAATGTGAAGGCATACCACCAATATATCTTTTTACCTTCTCTTTTTAGATAAAGGGTGAGCTCATTATTACTTCTTTCAAAACCATTTTCTTGAAGATAAGAATCGATTTTAAAATATCATGCTTACGAATCTTGCTTTAAGCCATAAAGTGCCTCCTTCAAATTGTAGACTTTATCTTCTTTGCTATTAATTACAAAACCTTTTGGCTCTGAGACTTACACTTCCTCTTCTAAGTCACTATTCATAAAAGTAGATTTGATATTAAATTAGTACACTAGCCAATTTAATTTAGCAGCTAAGATTAAAAAAAAGTTATCACCATCTCAAATTAGGAAATGGGGGAAACTGCTTTTTCAAATTTGATACCTTGCTATTTGGAATAATACTTAACAATGAGCCTTGCCTTATAATTTTTTATGCTACCATCTATATGATACTTGGATCTAAACACCATTTGAGATCAATAACAATTTTTTTCTTTTGGTAAGTCCACCAAATCCTCAATTTGATTTTATGGAGAGATAACAGTTCCTCTTCCATAACTTTGCACCATTCTTTCTTTTTTACAACTTTTTTAAAGCAATTAGGATCTCGAACAAGTTAAAAAAAGTACAAGAATCATAATTTTTTTGCAAGGATCTAAATTTTCTTTAAGGAGTTTCATTTGATGACTCGAAGGTGATGAAACATTGCTTGCAGGAGTAGAAGGATTGTTCCTCCCTAGTGTAGAAGAACTAAAAGTTGTTGTTGATGGAGTTTGCGATGGTGAAATATTATCTTCTAACATGTGAATATGTTGCTGTTCATTTTCTTCACTCCGAATCCATCTTGCATCTTTATTAAGTATGGCACCCCTATTAATGTTAATCTTGTCACTAGTAGGATTATATGGCTTATATTCTTTATATTCAAAACAATAACCAACAAAACATGTTTCTTAGATTTTTCATCAAAATTTTGAGAGTTAGTTTTAACCAAAACATAAGTTATTCAACCAAAAAGTCTTAAGTGGCTTACCATTGGCCTTCTATTATTCCAAGCCACATATAGTGTTTGATTACAAACAACTCTTGTAGGAGACAAAATGAGAAGTTATTACATTATTGCAACATTGTCCAAAAATAAATAGGAAGAATTTTTTTTCCTATATCATGCTTCTAACTATCTCTGTTGCATTATGGTTCTTTCTCTTAATTACACCGTTCTGTTTTAGTGTATAATGTTATAAGTTCTATGCAAATTTCATTGTCCTTATAGAAATCATTAAAATTAGTTGAGACAAATTCTCCTCCTTTATCTCTTTATAGTGTCTTTATTAAAAGAACACTTTTCTTTGCATAAGTTTTTTAAACTTATTGAATTTTTCAAAAGCTTCAGACTTATTTTCTAAAAGATAAACATAAATCATGTAACTATTATCATCTGTAAATAATGAAAAATGTCACTACCACTGAAAGATTTATTATTTATAGCCCACACAAATCTACATGTACTAACCCAGGACATTTATAGACTCTCCAAGCCTTTCTTACATAAAAGGTCTTTTAGTTTGCTTTCTATATTCACAGCCTTCATGAAAGACAAGTTCCTTAAGTTTCAGTAATCCATAAACCATTTCCTTTTAGCTCAATAACTTCAAAAAATTAATATTCAAGTGCATATAACGTAATGCCTCAGACTAGTCTCATTATCAATATTAATAGCCATAACACAATTCTTAACCATTGAAACCTATAATTGAAACATTTTAATTTTGGCCATTGGAACTTTAACAATGATTTGTCTAGATTTGTTTATCTTTAAAAGTGCTCATTATCAAATATCCATTAGTCATTAATTGCACAATACTAAGCAAATTATGAGATATATTAAGAATAAACATCACTTCTTATAAAACCAGTACGTTAACTAAACTTATATTAAAATAAACAAAGCAAAAAATACTGGTGAAATAACCAATTGCTAGCTAATTACTAGCAACAATATTGACTAGAGAAAATAACAAAAATAAATCACAACTTGATCAAACTTTGAATTAATGCTCAGTAGTATGGTGAAGCATACTCCTTTGTGTCTCTCGTTCTCCTCATCACCACTAATCCTTGGTATGGATGAACAATATAAGAATGATGTTCAAGATTCCATATGATAAAATTTAATAGTTTTTGGCTTAGGAATTGCCATTTAGGTCACGATGTTAAAAGTGTAAAGTAGCATAATTAGTTTTTGACTTGTAAGTTTTGTATATGATTAACTTAAGGAAAATGTTCAATATATGATTGTTTGTTATATACAAAATGGGAAAAAGAAATTTTCTAATATTTAGTCTCTTAAGTCATTGAGAATTGTTGTGTCATGTGAGATGGTAATGGTTCAGTTAAGGAAGGAAAATATACATGAAAACTATATTTTATTAGAAGAGGACCAAGTTAGTCTCGGGGGAACTAGTAGGATGGACATTTTAGAGGTCTTGCTTGCAATTGGGTTACTATGATTTTGAAAGTGGTCAGGCTTTGTGCAAATTAATTTTGAGGAAGCGATTTAAGGACATTTGTGAATGTACCAGAGGTAACATACGCGGTTGATTCAAACACTAATCCAACAGTTTCTGGGATACAATGAAGGTATTTCCTATACACTTGCTATATGGGCGTAGATGATAATCTATGGAATTATAAAGTCTGTGACTGAATTTTTCTTGAAAGTGTTCGATTCCAATGTTATGCTTATGTTGTTGACTTGTTTGGTCGGGCAAGACTTCTTAATAAAGTTGATAATTTCATCGATAAATTACTTGTGGAATCAAATACAACTATGGTCTTGTAGGTGATTAATTTTTCAAGTTTGTATCTATTCATCATTATATGACACCCTTTTCTTTATCATAAAAAATGAGATACTTATTATGTGTTGTAGTTGATTTCATCCTTTCCCCCAATCTTTTCTTAGGTTTATTATGAATTATGAATCCTTCATGAACAACTTGTGGAAAGAAAGGAACTTGAGAATGTTTAGAGGTCAATTTAATTCACATGATGATGCCAATTGAAGAGCATTAATTGGATAAGGTTAGTGGCGATGGTCGGGGGATCTAATCTTTCACTATCTCAAGAAATAAAAACTAATTGGAATATCTAATGACAAGTTCATTTTCCAAATATAATTAGTTGAATGATGGTTGTATTTTTGTAATTTTGCCTAGGTTGTTGTATCCTAGCCTAGTTGGTATTAATAGCAACTTAACAATTATAATATACTAAAAGCCTTGTAAATATTCTTGATAATGCCTTACAATAATATTCTTTTTTAACTTCCAGAAGAACCCTCAAGTGATTAACCCAATTAAGTACCTTTAATTAGTTTAACATATTTGTTACCTAAAACATTAAATCTTATAAAAACACGAAATCTTATAAACACTTTCAATAGAATATGCCACATGTTGTCACAATTTAGTAAAACTACTTGGACAAAATATAATTAAATAAACATGAAAATTGATTGCCACACTACTTAATAATTAATAAAAATCTATATTATATTTTGTAATCGCTAAACTCAATTTTTGGAACCATTTATCATCTGTTAATCTAGGTTTTAACCTAAACAATGTGGCTATTGTTTACTTGATCCAACATGTGGCTATTTTAGTGGGGATACTACAAGCATATCAAATGTTATATTTTAATTGTTTGCTTGATACACAAAAAGGTGAAAGAAAGACAGTTGACAACACTTCCTTCCTCCTCAAATCTCAACATATGATTCCAGTCAAGGACTTGTTTTCTTCTTTTAATACAGCTGAAAACATAATTGTTCTTTGCATTTGTATATTAATAAAAGCGGTTGCTCAAGCTATCCCTGCTTATTGCATGGGTGTTTTCCTTTTACCCATTTCAGTCTGTGATGAGCTGCAGCGAATGATGAACTCTTTTTGGTGGGGTACCAAAGCCAATGGTTCTAATAAGGTCCATTGATTACGATGGGATAGAATGTGTGAGAAGAAGTAGGATGGTGGACTTGGGTTTCGTAATTTGAGGTGTTTTAACCTCGCTATACTTGCGAAGCAAGGATGGAGATTGCTGCAGTCTTCGCATACACTCCTTTATCGTATTTTCCGAGCTAAATATTTTCCCAATGGGAACTTCTTGAGTGCCAAGTTGGGATATAATCCAAGCTTTACATGGCGAGGTATTTTTCAGGCAAGGACCATTCTTAGGGCTGGTATTCGGTGGAGGGTTGGTAATGGGGAAAATGTCAAAGTTTGGTGTGACGCTTGGCTCCCACGAGATCATCGTTTCAAGGTTGAATGTGCTTCGGATTCGATTGCTTCAGATTTACGTGTGGTGGATTTAATAGATCATGCCTCTAAGCAGTGGGATGTTGATAAGGTACATGCTCTTTTATCCTCTGATGACGCATGTGTAGTTTTATCGATTCCCCTTGCTTCTTCGGCTATTGATAAGGTGATTTGGCATTTTGATAAAAGGGGGTGTATACTGTGAAATCAGATTATTATTTAGCATCTTATTTGAATCGAACACCTGAAATTCATCACAAGGTTGACTGGAAGCTTGTCTAGAATTTGCGTGTACCCCCGAAAGTATGAGAATTTGCTTGGCGTGCATTGCGAAATCTTTTGCTAACTAAGCATAGATTACATCAGAGGGGTATGAATGTTGCTCCTTTGTGTAGCTGTTCTACTTCCAATGGGGATCTTGACCATGTTCTTCTGCAGTGCCATACGACATTAGATTTATGGCCGCTTTGGGGACGTGCAGGTCCTGCGGTTGCCTTGCCGTTTCAGGATTGTTTTGTCGAACTTTGCCAAGCGGCTGATAGGTCCATCATCGAGGAGTTTGTCATATTGTGTTGGCGTTTATGGTGGGCTCGGAATGAAGTTGTTTGGAGTGGGCGGAGTGTCCCGGCTGGTGTAATTTTGCAGCACGCTTTCGAGTTCCGGCAAGAGTGGATTGAGGCGCAGCAACGTCGGACAGTGCAACTTCCTTTGTCCTCCGTCTCGACTGTTACAGCTAGTTCGGACATAGTTATTGGATGGCGATGTTACTTTGATGCAGCAATTTTTGAAGCTGCTAGGCAAGTGGGTACGGGAGCTATGACGTGTGCAGATGATGGTGGTTTTATACATGCTTTCACGACGTCCCGACCGGGTTATTTCTCTCCTCGAGTTACTGAGGCTTTAGCACTGAGAGTGGCGTTGTAGCAAGTTTCGGTTTGATGCAGTGGCCGTGGGACTGTGTTTGTCGATACACAAAATGTGGTAACATCTCTCTATAGTAGTGAACCCGATTGGTCCGAATTTGGTTCGATCATATATGATTGCCAGTTGCTTTTAGCACACCGGCCAAATATTCAGGTTAAATGACTAAGTCGTCAGTCTAATGTCTTAGCTTATCGATTAGCTCATCATTCCCTTTTGTTTTTTTCTAGTATGTTTACCAACTCTCCTCTGTTATATATTTCGGATTTTTATTAGTTTAATGGATACGGATGTTTTTCCTCAAAACAAAAAAGAGAAAAAAAGAAGAAGAAGAAGAAGAAGAGGAAGAGGACACTTCTCTTGTTATTAAAATAAGACCCTACCAAGAAAAAGGCACGAATCTGTATGTCAATGTGAAACAGCTTTTTTTTTTTTTCTAACATAATAGCTTACAGCTGCCGTATAAACTTGAGCTAAGAGATTAAGCACTTTCTTGCTTTTGGGCCGTACGATAATGTCCTCAAGTGTAACACTTAGCTGTGGAAAAGCTCGCTGATACCTCAGTTGGAAATGGCAAAGAATCCCATATCAAGTTCGGCTTCCAAGCACCAATATTGGTCATATTCATCTGTGAGCTAAAAGGAAAACCAATATTACGAGCAATCTCCCACTCACTATCCATGTGTGCCATATTTGAACTCTTCAACGACACAGTTTCGTCTCCATTACTCATGCTTAGTTGCATTTCTTGTGGTAAGATATCCAATGAGAAGCCATTATTGCAGTGTTCTTGTGAGTCATCTACACCTATACTTTCACCGACCTTGCCGTAATCTCCAAGCATCGAAGAAGACATGTTTAACAAGATGGACGAAAAATCGACAGTACATTTTGCAGGGGCAGAAGTTTCTAGAGGAGAAAGCAGGAAATTGTTGGTTAGGTCGCAGTTTGAAATGGGAAGCTGAGAGGGTTTCCATGGGAATGGATTTATAGGCTTGTGGTAGGAAAAATCAAGTGGGTTGACAGTAGAAGTTTGTTCAATATGATCATTGTTATAGTTCAAGTGCATTCCTGAACTATTTTCTGTTGTCATTATCATACTCTGTGAGTTTAAATGAGTGGCTTGACAGCACTTGGAGGGTATATGATTAGATGAAACGGGTTCGGGTAATGTGGAGACCCAAGAGTGAGAGGTAACTCTGAGTGTTGTGGAGCTGGTTTTCTTAAATATCCTACATATTGCCCACGATTCCTGCACATCCATGAAAAATATGTTTAACAAGATAGAAATTTTCTCTCATAGATCTTGTGAGGCATCAAGGTATGCCAACCACAAGATGGTTGAGTTTAGAAAAGTGATTATGAAATAAATCATCTTTATTATTAAGCAAAGGATGAAAAGTATCAGAAATAACACTAAGTAGATAGACAAAGAAAACGATAAAATGCAGACAGATTGATAAGAAGAATTTCGTATTAAAAGATGAGATCTTGAAATTTTCACGAACCAGCACTTTTGTGTCATGCTACCTACCTTCTGTCAACATTTGAGCTACGTATATTAAGATATGTTCAAGTAGATAAAGAGGATTAAAGATACTTTACATTGGCAGGAATAGTTTTGTCAATGAATCTCTTTGGAGGCCCTGAGTCAGTCAGGGAAGGCAAACGAAACTCATGCATCATCCAGTCTGTTTTGATCCCTTTGGCAGCCCTACCTTTGTAAAAAACAAGCGATTTCTTCAATCCTATACACTTGTTTCCTTCTGAAGAGTAGATAGGCCTGTCTGTTCCTGTAGCTTTCCAAAATCCTGCACCTGTAACTCGATTAGGCCTTGCACTGTTCCTGTATTTTCTGTCCCTAGGGCAGTAGAAATACCACTCTTTTTCGCCTGTTGTAGCCATTTCTTTTTGGAGCAAAGGATTAGACAAGAGAATAACGCAAACTCGTAAGATTCAAGTTGATATTTGATGAAAACTTGAAGAAATAAACAGATATTCATACAAGTACATGCTTAAGGGTGGAGTTATCTTACTTGGAAGATCCCAGGGGTCATATTTATAGATGTCTAGTTGCTTGATAAGCTCAATCGAGAGAGTTCTCTGTTGGATCTTTCTCTTCAGGTAAAAACCTACAAGCTCTTCATCGGTTGGATGAAACCTAAAGCCTGGTAACATAACTTCGTCTATTTTTTCTACCTCACTTTTCTCATCCATTTTTTTTGTCCTTCACAGCTGGCTATCACAGCTTGTAGATGAAATTAAGACTTTGATCGTTATCAGTTAAAGCAAGTCTGAAAAGCCAAGAGGCCAAGGACTCTGAAACAAAGTCACAAACCCTAGAGAAACAAGCAAACCCTAGCAAGAACTTCCAAGACGTGAATTTAAAGAGACCAACCAACTTGTACACTATTAACTTCACTTAGGTTTGACACAATATATGCTTCCTCAGAAGGGGCTTGCCCCCGAAGGATCAGCCGCCTTATCTGGTGACTTTTAAAGCCAGAGTGTGTGTTTTGCGAGGATAGCTTTGGCTCACAGTACATAAGCAAGTTAATGGCAAACAAATCTTAATTACTATAACAATTACCAAGAAACACAAAGTCAAGAAATGGATTCTAAGCTAACAAGACTTTAGGCTAATCCAAGTGGAGGAATCTCAAAAACCACCAAATCAACAGTTCATAGGTATAGTAAACTTTTAAATATTTAGATTTCCCATCTACCACCATGAAACCCACGACCCAGTTCTTGCTGTACACACTGCGAATTACGACAATGCAAGCTTCCAAGAAAGCAATTTTTTATTTCTGGCCTTGTTTGAATCATTAGTTGGTAACCGGACCGGCACCAAGTCCCAAGGTTAAAGCTCAAAAATATATTCAATCATGGAATTATAGCAACATTAGTTTACATTAGATATAGACTTAGTAATCTCAGAATCTGAAATCCCGGTTTCTATTCCATTCCCTTAGCTTCTATTCCACTGAACCTGTCAGATTAATATTTCATTATATACTAACAAAAGAATATAAAGATACTATACCGAGCAATTGTATGATAATTGATAAGACTAATAACTAAACGGGACCACCTGCCTCTAATGAGACATGTATGGTTAGATTATGTGTTGAACCTTTTGAGGGTATCCCACCTATATTTCAGAGTTGTGTCTAATTATCGCAGTATCCGGAGTAAACATATTGACTTTCCATGTCATATCAAACTCTTTGACTTGGGGATGCTCTAGGATCCCTACAGTCTAACAGTTCTTTGCCTTTTTCTATTTTTCAAGCTTATAACTTAATTTAACATAATGTGATGTAATGGTCCTTAGTCCTTACTCTCTGAAAATATGTAAAAGAGGGAGATCTAGGTTCATCTGTCATTTGAAAGACACAAAAGCAGTATATGCAGTTGGGTTTAAGGGAGCTCAAGGACTATACATGTATATATCAGAGTATGTGCATGCGTCCATTATCAAAGTTTTAATCTATGAAATGCAACCCTAACTGTGTCCACAATGTTGCAATTGCATGGGTTCTTTATAGTATTTCGCCATAATGATTATGGTACGTTTTGTTGTAAGTAAGCATATATTAACTTACAATCACACCATAACTTCTAAAATTTTGAATACATATATAAATTCAAAACAGCTTGTTAGCTAATACATATAAAGAGATTTTACCAATTGTATTATAGATATAATTGTTTTGGATAGGGAAAGTCAGGTAAGCACATGAATCTCAAAACTTTCTTGTTTATGGTAATTGAACAATGAAACTATATAGAAGTTCGAATTCCCTTTTTGAGAAACCCTTACTTCACGGTAAGATTTAGTAGTTCATTACTTGAATTTGCTAAATGTGTCCAGTGGTCGGTTAGCAGTAGGTATCATGAAATTAATGGTCAAGTTTCAACGAGTCAAATCACAAATGCCAAACTTGGGACTCCAAATTCAATGATGCCCAAAAATCTAGCCCTCGGTTTGTAACTCTTTTTGTCCGTTCCTTGACCTAGGGTTTGTCACCCAAGCGTGTGACTAAAGCTTAAAAGAAATAAATTAAGACGTGTGCAATTCTTCAAACCCAAATATCCATACCTCTTTCTAAGTGAACTCATTTACCCCAACAATGAAAATCATGCAACTTAATTATTAGTCTAATTAAATATATATGGTGAACAAGACCGATAACCTAGCTCCAGTCCTTCAGTTACTTTAAACCTAAAGCCACCAATATGTAAAAAAATCGTATGTTTTTTCAATTTCTCAATTTTGTGGGTGACTTAAAGGTAGTGAAGGCAAAATGAAGGAGAAATGATTCATGAAAATAGTTCAACTTGTACTTGTTTAATAGCTACAGACCTTTTGTGATTCCTATTTTGCTTTCATAAAATTTTAATTAGTCTGTTGTGTCTAATTTATGTTTATACTTTTTGCATCTGGTAGGATATGCTAATAACTATATGTGTTGTGATATAAAGCATGTAATTGAGTTTAAAATTATAAATCAAAAGTATAGAATTATATGTTAACAGTAACTATCTATCAAGACATTATTCATAAACACTAAAAGTTAAATACGTGCAATAAAGTTAATATTATATAGTGTACCCTCTGGCAAAGTAGAGATAAGTCTTTAAATATATAATTCATGTGCTACTAGTATTATTTTATTAATTTAATCATGTGACATTTTAAAAAAATAATATTTATTTTATAGCTCTCCCATGAAACACATATGGGCAATGCTCCTTCGTTGCATCCATTGTCATTCAATTCTAGCCCAAGCCTAATCTTTTCCGAAACCTGAAATCCAAAATATAAAGAAACAAAATTTAGTACAAAAATCCACTATGGACATTTCCAAAGCATGGGCATCAAAGTCTGTGGCTGGAGATGTACATTTGTGTTATCTGCTTTGTTGAGGCCAGAGAATCAAGATAACATGATTGTGTAGGAAAATCCCGGGAGGTACATCATATGTACACGCAGCGGAAAACAAAAATTTTTGTTCCCGGGACCTTCCCGA
>JANIHY010000001.1:2664801-2677108 GCA_027479065.1 Erythroxylum brevipes
TTATTCATCAAAAAATTTAAAATGTAATTAAAGAAAATAAAAATTAATTGGTTTATTTTAATTTTTAATAACTTTTCAATTTATAAACTGAAAAATTAGACGGTTCAAAATTTTCACGGTTAAACTAATTGAATTAGATAAATTTTGTAATTATCACTTAAAATTGATTAAAACATATTTATAATTCAAGGTTAAGAGCAATACAATAATAAGATTAAAATATCTTGCAACTTTGAAATCTTGACAAAAGTTTCTCACTAAGCACACCAGTCAACGGCCCATACGCACTCTTATCTATTCTCTCTCGTTTACTTTTAACTCTACACGTCAAAGGCCCTTTACCGCTTTTTACTCGCTTTTCCTTCTTCCCTAAGAAACCACTTCGCCGGTCCTATCTCCGTCGCCGTTGCCGGAACAGCCTTCCCACAAGTGTTTTCCCTCGTTGCACCAGATTGATGTGTGTATTCATGCAACGTTGACTCTCCATCAGTCCATCTTCTTGTTCAATCAGGTTATTAGTTACTGCGTTAACTACACGCTTTAGGATAGCTTGTTTCGGAATTGTCGTCGGCTTTTTGGATTCGCTTATGAATTCTATTGATTTTTGGGGATAATTATGCGAAACCCAGAAAGAAATTTTACTCCTTTGCTTTAACGACTACTCCTTTTGTTGTTTTTGTCGGTTGAAAAAGTTCATCCTTTTAAATCTTTCTTGTTGTTTCGAGGCGGAAATAATTCGTCCTGAAATTCTCTTTTGGGTTTATAATATGGGATTTGATTACAGCCCCATTCTTCATTAGTGGGTTGTTAAAATCTTGGGCGGGGAAATTGTGAATTGTTCTGCTGCTGCATGCTTTTGATTGTGCATCTTCATAGTTCATAAAGTTATGCTCTGATTAGTGGAATGGTCCTTCCTGTGTTGTTTTTATCAACTTCTTTTTTCCTCCTGTTATTTTTACTTTTATATGTACATGGTCACTATGATTAATCGTCTTTAATGAATTCATCTTGTTTATGGACTTAATTAACCCTTCTCTTGCAGGGAAGTTGTGAAGTGTGTTCCTGTACATTATTCCTCGCCCATTTCATCCTTCTAATTAGCTGATATTTAGGAGCCAAGTATCATCATCTTGTTATTTACAATTAGAAGTCATAGATGGACTTAAATCAACTGCCCGCTATGGAAGATATCTCAACAGGTCTGCAGAGATATCCTGTTCCTTTAAGTTAACTTTCTCTCTGCTCTGTTCCTTCAATACCCATCTCTCGTATCAGCTATTTGTTTAGTGGCGTATATTTACATGCTCCCTAGTACCTGTTCCATGTGTTATTTTAGAAGCTAACAGCATGAAAAATAAGCTCCACTTTTGGCAAATTTTCATGGTTCTCAATTTTCAAGCTGTTGACAATGTTCACCTCTATGCTACACAGAAGAAACTGTAAAACAAGTAGTGGTGTCTCAGGCTATCAAAGGAACAATGCAGGGCAGAGCCAAGGGAAAGGGTGGCCATAGAGACTGGCTTAGTGAGATGCCTGATGATGTTCTTGTCAAAATTTTATCACATCTAACTCTTAAGGAGGCAGCAAGGTTTACCATACTATGCAAAAGGTTCAGGAATCACTGGAGTTATTTTTGCGACTTAAAACTCTGACCCTTTACAGGGAGGACTAACTGATGTAACTGGGATATGACTAATGTTCTAGATGTTGCAACATCAACTGGATGAGCCAGATCTTTGAAGTTCTGTGAAAGCTTTAACCACAGTGATGATAGATGAGCTGGAGCTAGTTTTTAACAATCTGTACTCCATTAGTAACGTCTAGCTTTCCTGTGAATAACCTTTTTCTTTATTTCGTGTAGGTGGTCCAATTGAATTGATATCATTTTTGAAAAGCCTTCTGATTTTATCCCTTGTAGGGTGTTTTTGTAGTAAGTATTATGCATCACTTGGAACGTTGGAGTCATAAAAGGCTTTCAAGACATCACAGCCGGCTCAATTGGTCGCAGTAGTTGTTGGAATTCAAGCTGACGATCATAATCATAAAATGAGAGTAGACGAGGTGTAGATCTATGCTCTATCAGTAACTTTAATTGTTTTCTGGGATTAGTCTGAGCTGTTGTGATTAGAGAGAATGTGTGATATCTACTTACTAGACAGGAAATTACTTAAACTGGTGTAAGACTACGAATAACAATGGTAACAGAACACAGAAAAGTGTCTGGGAAAGTTAGAAAGGAGAAATGGGAAAGGGAAGAAGGTTTGTTGCTTAAATTACCTCCAATAGTTAAACCCTTTGGCATGCAATGTCAATGGTTGCCGTGGAGATGCATAGTTTGATATTTTTCACGTGTACCAGCTCATTTTAATCATAATATTAAACAATTTCTTGCCATTTAAATATTATGCTCAGTAATATTCATGTGTTTATATGGAAACTGATTTCTTTACTTCACCCAATTTTATTGGAATTAGTTATATTTCTGATTGAAACATATGCTTCATGTAGTGTACATGAACCTCATACAGATGCCAAAAATTTCAACACAAAATAGGTATTTGGTAAAAGTTTAAACCTTGACAACAATTACACTGCTTTAAACGCATGCTATCTATCATATGTTACTCATAGATGCGGTCCATATATTACATTAAGATTCTACCTCTTCTTAGATTTTGTAAAGACATATTAAAGTAATGTTGACCAATTAGATAGAGTCTAAAGTATGGATGTAAACTACAAATTGTTCCAAACTAATGGAACATCTTGGATATATTCATCAGTTTAACTTAATAGCTTTTTATTAGCCATTCTTTTGTTGCAACGTGTATATAACACTTTACTCTTTTAGTCAATGAGATAAGATTCGTTTTTACCCTAAACACAGTTTCTACAGAACATGGGATTTAAGTAAATCTCCTAATTATTGCACAAAATTACGTTAATCTATTAATCACATACAGGAATTGATTGAAATGTTTATTATCATTGCAACAATTTTAGTTTTCTCATTAGCAATACCAAAGTTTTAGTTTTTCTCATTAGCAACACCAAAGTTTCAATACACTTGCAAAGAACTGAATTTATCATCTAAAAAGGAAGTTAAAAAGCTTAGCTTTTTCACTATGATAACCAAACATCCCACTCTGTTAATGCCTTCAGCGCAGATGCTTTGATCTAAACTGTGTACTTTCCATGTGCTCTGTTTTTCAAACACATGGAAAATCTAATCTTGGACCAGGAAGAAGACCGAGACGGGACAGGAGACCCATAGGATGACAACCCGCGCAATAAAAGCATGACACTTGTGACTTGTCTATTTAATGTCTAAACTACCTCAGGAGGCCAAGACAATTAGCACCCGAAAAAAAAAACCGTTCTTTTCTTGCAACTTTGTCACCGGAATTCATCAATCATCATTCATCTACGTGATGTAACCTTCTCTCTATTAGTTTGCTTATAAGATTAACTCGGCGTTTTGGCATGCAAGATCTTCTATTAGGTAAGGTTGTTCTTTGCATTGTAGGGCTTGAAGCTACTTGTTCAATCATGTAGGGAAATGGGTTCTTGAAGCTGAATGATTTAGATTTCTCTCCTCGACCCAGATGAGTTGGTTGTGGGCCGTTAGTTGGGATTCGAATTTTTGTTGGTGCAATGTCTCCGTATAAGCACAATGGTGATCTGCTATTGCCTGAGAGAAGAGGCATAATTGGTGTTGTGGTTAATTCGTTTGGTCAAACTGAACCTGGTTCTCGGGTCTTTCGAAGAGGGAAAAGGTTTGGTCGGATAATTAAACCAAGTTTTCTGGTTTGGGTTTTGCTGTCTGCTGCTCTCTTCTTGATAACTTTCGCACTCCTTGGCTTGAAAATTTTGTTTTCCGGTGAGTTCTTGATACATTCAATTGAAAAGAAATCTCCTTTTCAGTTTTGGCGTTGCAAATGTGGTGGAATGTTCCCATTTTGCTTCGAGTTTTGTGCTTACTATTGGGTTCTTATGCTTAAATTGTGTATTTTCTTGTGGATTTTTGGTTTATTGGTAGATAATAATGAGAGTGGTATATCAACTGCACAAGAAGTACGAATTGGCGGGCATGGACTAACTATCGCTACATCCATACAGGAAGTTGGGCAAGAGACCTCTGGATCTATTGCTGTGAGAACAACTAATGGCAAGAAGCGTAAGAAACGTAAGAGAAAACTTGCGGGAACTTGCTTCTGATACTTTCATTGTGTTTGTTCCTTCTGTTATCTATTGGTTTCTTCTTCATTACACAATGTTCATACTTAAGTTACTTCTGTTGAAGCCTTTTTAAGTTCTTCAAATCCATATATTTCCCAGTGATTCATGTTGACAAATCTTTTCTGCTGTAACTGGTCAGATTTTCCTTGTGAAGTCACATTATCGAAATCAGTGGATTACATTATTGAACCGAAGGATATTAGAAATTTCACCAATTTTGCACTTGAGTATGTGGTCGCGGAGGAGAAACCACCGGCAAGCCATGTTGTTAAGTTTAGATTTGGGGGGCAACAGACCTTTGAGGAAAGGGATAAATCTTTCTCTGCTAGAAATCAAACACTTCATTGTGGCTTTGTTAAAGAATCCTCTGGACCTCCTACCCCTAGGTTTGATTTGGCTGAAAAGGACAAAGCATACATGAGTACCTGCAAGGTTGCAGTATCTTCTTGCATTTTTGGGAGTTCTGACTTTCTGAGGAGGCCTACAACCAAAAAAGTAAACCACTTGTTCTGTAAAATTTCCTTCCTAAATCATTGTCCTAGGGAGGGTATTTTGATCAATCTTGTTTCTTCTTACATGCGTCTGTTGGCTTTACGTTATACTTTTTTCAGGAAAAAGAAAATCATCACGGTGTTTCATTTGCGTATGTAGTCTTCCTGTTTTGATTGGAGACAATGAATGAGCCTGAAGTGGATAAAAATGCATATAACTTTAATGTGGCACTAAAATCCTTGATATAGTTTAGATAATGATGGTATATGCTTACGCTATCCTGGTGATGTAACTGAAAGTTTCATTTTTGGATTGATGTGATGTGTCTTGTTTGTTCAGATGAGTGATTTTTCCAAGCAAAATGTCTGTTTTGTCATGTTCGTGGATGAGCAAACACTGTCCAAACTTGCTTCTGAGGGACATATACCCGATGACAGAGGCCATATTGGTCTATGGAAAATGGTGATTGTCAGGAACTTGCCATATGAAGACATGCGAAGAACTGGAAAAGTCCCAAAATTCTTATCACATCGCCTGTTCCCTGCTTCTTGGTAACCATGAGACTGGCATCTCGTTTGGTTTAAAACTTTGTGCATCACCCTGATTTTTGTACTCTGAATGAATTTTCAGCTTATATGTTTTCTATTTACTGATATGCAATTTTTCAGGTATTCCATATGGATTGACAGCAAGATGAGGCTTGCTACAGATCCACTGCTGATCATTGAATACTTTTTGTGGCGATCGAGATCAGAGTATGCCATTTCAAACCATTATGACAGACATTGTGTCTGGGAGGAGGTACTCCAAAATAAACGCTTGAATAAGTACGATCCCAGAGCTATTGATGAACAGTTCAACTTTTACCAGTCTGATGGCCTCACTAAGTTTGATCCCTCTGATCCGAGTACTCTCCTTCCAAGTTGTATGTCTTGTAGCGTCCTTATTTCATTTAAGAAAAGTTTTATTTTCAATTTGAAGTTTCAACATCAAGAACTGATTTTTATACTACACATGCTCTGCAGATGTGCCTGAAGGGTCTTTCATTGTTCGTGCACATACACCGATGTCAAATTTATTTTCATGCCTCTGGTTCAATGAAGTTGATCGCTTTACCTCACGAGATCAACTGAGCTTTGCGTATACTTACTTGAAATTGAGAAGAAGAAATCCTGATCTACCTTTTTACCTAAATATGTTTAAGGTGACATACGTTACTGTAAAACCTGGTACTATGCTTCTTGAACAAATGATTATCAAGGTCTCTGGAAGTAATAGCATTTCAGAATGACTCTCATTTTTTCTAATTCATGGCAAGTAGATTAGCTCAAATTGAGGCCACATGGTCATTGCGCTTGCATCTATGCATTGTGCACCTTTAGCTGTGAAATTATTCTTGATTACAATATGTTCTATATTTGTCATGTAATGATTGTTCCCAATTTCACAGGGATAGAGGTATTCCCTGTCTTGGCTCCATGCTCGGGGAAGATAAAGTTGTTTTTTCAAAATTTCAGTGGCTTTCGTTCTAATAATCTGAGATAGTGTTCGATTTCTTGTTGATTTTGTGCAGGATTGTGAGCGTAGAGCAATGGTGAAGCTATTCCAACATAGAGTCGTTTCATCACCCCAACCTGATTCTTGAATCAGGTTTGGCTGTTACCACTTGAATGGTAAGGTCAACCATGTCTACCTCTGCTTCTACCATCCTTTCCCACATTTCCATATGTTGCTATTAACTGCATTTCTTTGAGCAAAACTTATTTTCAAAATGGGATTGTGGTCTGGCACCTTATTCTGGTCTCTGTTGGATCTATGAACTATGCAGGGACTTTTCCTGAAACAAGGATATTCGATCACCACATTATTGGCCCTACTTTTAGCTGCTGAATTTAAAACTTGGAACTGGCGTTGTCATGAGAGACTATAGGTAAATGCCTTGCAGCTGATTTTGGAGGGATCACGTGAAATTGATGAAGTAGTTTTCATCTTTGAGAGATTGCACTCATTTTTACTTTCCAAATGACTTTTGGAAATGCTGGACTAAGATTGCAAAGATGGCCAACACCACTATAAAGGACACGAGCAATTCTTGTCCCTTCATCTGTCTTTTTGTTGCAGTGTGAGAAACACCTTAGAATACACATATACAGAGACAGAAGCTCATATACATTTGTTCTGAATCTTGGGATGAATGGTACAGAAAGTTCTTAAGGGCCCAAAGTAATCCCAAATTCTTATGTTTTTGTCTCAGTGATGCTGTTCTTTGCTATAGTAGCTTGCTTGACTGTTGTTCAAACAAATAGAGAGACAGCGGTATTCCCTTAACAGTACTCTAGCTCTGGCTGATCTGGATCTCCGCACACATCCTTGGCTGTTCGAGAATTGCAGCTGAAAGATACCCAAGTGTAGGCTCTTGACTGCCCTACATGTAAAGAGGAAAAGAATAGTTTGGAACTGTATAATAACATATTTGTTCTACTTTCTAAGTTCCCTTTTTCAGTTGTAATTGCCATGTCTTCTAATTCACGTCTTTCGTAAAAATTCAACCTTTATTCCCATGGCACTGCTGTTGTTTGGCTTCAAATGTTGTTCTATGGTATGAATTGGCTCACGGGGGAGTTATGTGCTCCGCTTTCCATTCAACTCTTTTTTTGGGTGTGTTTTCGCTCATTTCTGTAGCAGTTCTGGGGCAATTCACCTCATCAGCAACGTGAATATATTTATATTGGGTAGTAATGTACATAAAACCAGTGTTTGAGAAATGACCTGATCTAACCTTTCAAGTGTCCTTGGCAATAAATGCCTCATCTTGAGCAAATGGAGGTGGGATATTTCTAACAAACTTCCGATTAAAGCAATCGTCATGATTGAAAAGGAAAATTAATGTGCACCAACGCACATAACACAAGTAATGCATGCTCAAACTGAAACGCATTTACAATGCACAACCATTCAGTAACATGAATAACACTTGCAAAAGACGTTTCAACTAAAATGCAAAAACAGTAATGTCTAACCTGGTTTAGAGTTGGTGAAATTGGAGACCCTAGCCCACAGAAGCAAAGCTCCAAGCTAGATGACTCAACCATTTATGTAGCAGTTGAAAGAACACAATGTCCAGAATGGGGTCCTATGCTTTTGCAAAAACCAAAATTCCAGGCACAAGAACAAGGGCCGCAAAACTTGATCGAACTTTGTGTAGTTGACAAGATTCCAAACATACCCTCAACTTTGAGTACAAATCGTCTGCTTCCCTTGTCCATCTAATTGCCACAACCTTCTCAAAATGGAAAATGAGCTAGAAAAATGGCACAAGTCTGGTTGTAAAACAGCCCATCAGGGAAGCAGAATTAAATGGAAAATTCATTAAAATGAAAGATATTTGCAGCGCTGAAATAATTCTCCACTGACAAAGGTACATTTCTGACCGTCAATGCTAATACATGTCACAAGAAAAACAACGTAAATTGTTTGAGCTTTAAGCAAGGTAACGATACAATTTTCTATCCCCACCATCTCTCTCCAAGAAATCCCTCTCAATAAGAGACTCGATCCTTTTCTTAATCTCTGTAGGATTAGCCAGGAAGCGTGACTGCAATTGCTTAGTGACCTCAGCAATTATATTGTTATGGTCCAGCACCCTCCTTGATTTCATTATCCTTACAATTGCAGCTTCAATCTGAGGCTTTCTGTCCTCCTCTACCCTCTGCCGGGTCTCTTGCTTCTCAGGCTCTGATTCCTTCTGTGCAACCACAGTCCCTATCTTCACCTTATAGAACTTGCTTGTGAACTTGTCATTAACCAAAAATACATCATCCTCACCGATGTCCTTACTCATGGGCTCTTTCCGGAGAACATTCTTCCCCTTCACACATGCCATTGATTGCAAGCATCTCTTCAAGTCTGAAGCAGGAATCTCCGTTGCCTGCTCAATCTCCTTGTAGCTAAGCCTATCAGCATTATTAAAAAGCATGAGCACACACATCTGGTAAGTCGAGACATTCAATTCATGCTTCTGGCCCTTCCCAAAAGTTGCTTTGATGTCTGCTGTTCCCATGTTAGTTTGCCATGACAATCTACGACCAGTGTGGGTCCCAAGGTAATATGACCTGAACTTGTTGCACAAAACTGACATTTCAGCAGGCAAATTACATGTAACACTAGGTTGAGTAGGCCAAGATCCAGTAGTCAAAACCTGGACAACCAATGTTGGTCCATCACCAAGCTCAGGGTGGGCCGCATAAAACCCTTGCATTGTGTCCTGAGAGGTCTTCATGTCTGTAAACATGCCTTCTAATTTTGAAGTGAACTGATATCCACATTCTGTCTTAAGCTTGACAATCAGACTTCTTTCTGCATCATCACAGACGGTTTTCCCTGATAGCAACCGTTTAGCTAAATGCTGTTTATAATACTTCTCAAATACATCTTTCTCCTGTAAGTAACGAAACAACATCATCACCTTGTCAAGAATAACTTCCACATCCTCCTCACTTACACCTTTTAAACCTTTCCGGAGCTTGTCATCCACAAACAATGAAATAAATTCAGGAGATCGAACGTTAAGATTGATGAAGTATTCAAAGGAGGAATTTAAAGCATTTTGGAATGTCTTGTCATTGCTGAATGCTGAGCTTACAATGCTGTCATACTTATCTTTTTCATCTAACAAACGTTGAACAAATTCCACCGGATCCTTCAACGTTTCAGGATCAGTCACTAGTTGCTTGCCAGTTTCCCTAAGATGCGAAGTCATTACATCTCGTATTATCAAACAACCAGTAGAAACACGTCGGAACAAGTTATACATTCTTCCTAAATCTTCATACTTATCGTCAAGAAGCATATTTACCATGCCCGAATTCTCCATGTGGACCAACCTGTACATGTGGTTAGCAATCATCTCCTTCTCCACCACATCTGTTATCCTAACTTCACTCTTGGCATCCAAATAATGTGCCACCCTTTCAATCTCTTCAAACAACCGCTTCTCAGCTTTCTTCAGATACTCCCCACAGTCACAGCACTCAATAAACTTCTGTGATTCACCCCTATAAAACTCCGCCGAGACCCCAAGAAACGGCTCCTCAAAGTCCACTTCATAAACTGAACACCCTAAATCCATCAGCATCTTGATCACATTCCTCATCAACCCTCTGTCAATAACCTCACCGGTCCGCTCTCTGCGAATCAGTTCAAGAAGGGTATTTAACAGCCTATTCTGGATTTTAGCAGAGTGAATAATATTATCCCTCCACAGGTTGAGGCCAAGCTCGTGAACAGGGGTTTTATGAGTACTAGGAATGTAAGTCCTGTCCATGTACATCAAAATATCCCTGATCATTTGCAAAGCTTTGTTATGATCACTCCATCTCCTGTTCAGCTCCTCAAGGAAAGAATCTCCCTGAGCAGCATCAATTGACTTTGATATATCTTTAAGATGTGAAGTCATAGTTGTAACCAAACCAGAGTAGAGCTTCTCACCAAATTTATGCAGCACCATGTTGTATGCATTCCTACAATCAAAAAATAAAAATAAAAATATCCTAAATTCGGCTTACATCCATCACACAAAGCAATTATAAAATATTCCAAAAAGAACATATTCAAAATATAAATTACAAAATCATACACGAAGCTTCATATATACATGATCCTGATATTAAAATAAATTAAGAATATAAATTAGTTAAGCATCAGCCTTATATACACATAAGTGGTTATCTACCTGTAGAGCTCTTCGAAGCTGAGGCCACTAGCGTTGTGATTGTAAATCTCACGGATGGCGTGTTCAAGAATCTTCCAGGTCTTATCGGCGTATTTGGGATCGACCACCACCCGGTGTTTGAACGCCTCTATCTGAAAGTTTCGCTTCTTCTGATTACTCATCGGATGGATCCCAAAGAAGACGAGAAGAATTTTCCTTTTTTTTTTTTTTTTGCCCCTTTTTGATAGGGTTTGAAATTTTGCGGAAACAAATGGAGGGGAGGACAGGGGAGGGTAGGAATGGAATTTTAATGGAGGAAGAGTGAAGGGAAAGGCTGAAGAGACAGGGAAAGAAAATTGTACAATTGGTAGCTGTTTGTTAAAAATTCACAATAAATAGAGCTTCGCCTTCACGGGTAAAAATTTTTTAAAATAAATTTTACTCTTATTGTATTTATGATTTATTAAAATATATGTGATTTTTCTGAACAAAATGAAAATTTAATTAAGAAAGTAGTTATTTCATTAAATAATTATATTAATAAATAGTTATTTTAATTAATTTATTATTTTATATAACCTTCACTCACTTAAAATTAAAGATGATAAAAAATGTTAAATAATTAAATTTCAAGTTGACCAAATTTTAACCTATTAAGTTTGACATTAAGCCGAGCAAATATAATCAATTTAAATAGATTCAAACAAAATGATATTATTTTGACTCAATATAATAAGTTGAACAATTTATTAAATAAAATGATATTAGTTAGATAAATATGTAGTTTTGACCTTGATTCAATTGAAGTTTGAACTATTCAAACTCTATTAGATTTCAAGTATCATTTTCGTCTTTGGTAAATTTACCGAGGGCTATAGTCATAGCGATCCTCCTATTCAACTACTTCAACCATTTCCGAGCACCTCATAGCGTTTTCAAGGCCTATCTGATCCAACTTATTATCATATCCATTTAAAATATTTATCAATAAAATTTCAATTATGAATTTAAATTTGATAACTTAATAAATCATTAAGTAAGTTGATAAGATTCAAACTTAAGCCATAAATTTTAATATATGTAATTATTAGATTAACTCATTTCCAATTACAAGCATTTGAGGAATCTCACTAAACAGCTTGGAGTAATAGTGTCACCCCAGCCTTCCTAGAGTAACTATCACTTTTGATTTCATTTATGGGAGGATAATTGGACATCTATTAGCCCTCTTTCTAATCTTCAAGATCTACTCTAGCTAAGACATTTCCTAAAACCCAATAGAAAAGGAAGTTCTTCATCATATAAGTGAGATCGTTAAGGCAATAAATCATCAATAGCCAAAAGTGGAAATTATAAATAGAGTTATAACTGAAGACGAAATTGATAGTAATGTTTGGAAGCTATCCAGTGTTGAGAAATTCACTAACATATCATGCAGGAAAGTCTAAACAGGTACTCATCCAACCAATGTTTTAAAAACTGGTTCGGACCATCCGGTCCAATCGTAAAAGGTCGGAACCGTTGATTGATCCGGTTCGGCTTCACCTATTAACCTCTCTGTATAAAAACCGACCGGTTTAACCTTTTTCGGTCGAACCGAACGGTCCGATCCGGTTCGATTTTAAATCCTTGCTTTGTACACGCTGTCCCGTTTCTCTAGCCCTCTGGCCCATTTGCCCCGCCGTTTCTTGTGCACGTCGCTTTACATGCTCCATTTGCTCTGGGAACCGCAGACGGCAGAGACAGTTTTCGTTGGAATTATTTTTAGAGGAAACAGAGCAGCTGCTGCTACTTCAAAACTTTAGCCCAAGGCCGGGGTGCGTAGGATAAGCAGAGGAAGAGAAAAAACTTCTACCTCTGCTCTGT
>JANIHY010000001.1:2762041-2809867 GCA_027479065.1 Erythroxylum brevipes
ATTCTTTTATGCTCTATTAACGTCCAATTTCAGTAGAATAATTTAATAGTAATACATGAATTGCAATATAAATCTTATAATTATAATCTCATCATAATTTTATTTGTAATGTTTATAATTTTTATTATGTATATCTAAATAAAAAAATATATAATAAAATTATATTTAAATAATTATTTCACTAAAATACTATTCCCTATTCTATTTTTAGACAGATAGGAGTTTCTTAAAACATAACTAAGAAGGGTGGTAAAGGTTTGAGGATACGAACCAGCTGCTTCGCCAGGAGTGGAGAGGGAAAAGAAAGCGACTTATTTAAAGCCCATCTAACCGCCAACATTCCGACAAAGTTGTTTTGTATGATTAGCCAAAGGTGGATGGTGAGCCATCTACATCACCGGCAATGGTTGGCACAACACGTGATTTATCAGCCAACATATGATCCATTCGCCAGATATACCACGCTACAATGATCTATATGACTATTTCTATATCTATATATTTATATTCATATGTGTATATATATATATATATATATCTTTAAGACCTGGCCTTAGTTGTTGTGGTGAAATGATGTTAAATGTTAGATGTTGGGACCATGTTCTTTGTCTAGTGTTTAAAAGGTCAATATGTAAGATCCTTGGTCTGTTAAATAGATATACCAAAATTATCAGGTGCTGCTATAGTTGTAACTAATGTTTACATCAACTTGCACATGCATTCTAATTATTAAATATATTCTACTTTTTTAAATTAAATTACTATAAAGTCATAATAGTTTTCGTATTCAGAATTCTAAACCAAATATAGTAGAAAAAGTTCATTTTCTCTTGATTTATGAACAATTGAACTGAATATAATTAAAGTGGTGGCTTAGTGCATAGGAAGCAACAGTTGTGGGAATTGGCTAATGGATGTTACTTGACAACATGAATTTATCGAGCACCAAACAGCAGCATGTGGGATCCAGCAGGAATGGTTTAAAATGGAGAAAAATCATCAATTTGTACCTGCAGAGCAGAGCGTTCTCTTGCCTGCTCAATGAAAACTTTCACCCAACTAACTTGGAATAATAAATGCAGGTGGTCCATGCAAATTGATGATTCTTTATATATACATACCCTACACGTATCTTATCTCTGAAATCTTATAGTTTCGATTTCCACCTTAGAAACACCAAGATTAGAAGATAATCTAGTTAAGTAAGTAATTGAAGAGGTAATTAGTATCATAGAATTATACATCTCTATTGTAGTTGATTGTGGACATGTTGGCAGCTAATTGACGTAACACTTACTGTTACCTAAATCTACCTCATGACAAACTCTTGACAACAAAATCACTTTATTAGGGTTGTTCACTATTGTTGTGTTTTTTTTTTTTATATAATTATTACAAGGAAAGTAACACAAAAACAATTACACCATCTTCTAAGGAAGGCTAACCTCTACCATATCTTCTATAAGGATGGTGACACATCCAGAAGGTCCACCATCAAAATTGGTAACCCAAGACCAAAATTAACTGCAAAGTTGGCGAGTCAATCAACGCACTGATTTCTCTCTCTGTACGTGTGGCGAATAAGAACGACCCAATTCTAGGTGAATAATTCGTTGATGCTCAAGACGAGAGAGTTAAGCAACGTTGTCCGGTGTGTTGCGTCAGATAAGAAATCCTTAACTATGAGAGAATCCAGCTCGAGTACCACGCGCCGAAAACTAAGATCCCAAGCTAATTTCAGACCTGAAAAAACTCCCTAGACTTTCACCGAGACAAGAGAGCATTAATCGATATTTTGCACAAAGCCTCCAAATCAAGCACTAGAGCTATTTTGAATAAGTCTACCTGCTGTGGCCGAAGAGTATCCGCTATTGCACACGCTATCAGTATTCAGTTTTACCCATCCAAGAGTAAGGGGACACCATCAATAAGTTATTTGTAATGAAGTCGAGGATCAAGGCGAACTTGAACTTGCCAGACTGAGGCCTGATGAATTTGGCAAACATAGTTTAGCACAAGAGTCGTAGTCGAAGATTTCCCAAGAGATCTTCCATCCTAGTACTACTCTCGCTTAAGCATATTTAACGTTCAAATTTTGATGAAATCCTGTACATTAATACTGATATGATTGCACCCCTATTATTGTGTTATTTGCATAAACGATTTGGTCCCTTGTATCATTCCTTTAGTTGAAATCTTGCGAGTTTTGACACTGTGTGTCGAGAAACCTTCCCTGTTCCCTTTTGAGCTACAATTGAGGGCCTTTGCTCACATGGTTTGAACATGATGTGTTCTTTCTTGAAGTGTACGGACCCTCCGAATTTTACCTAATAATTCTACTTTTTGACCCTGAGAGGTCAGGTGACATGTTTTGTGGGAGTGTAGACTAGGTCTAATGTTTTATGGACAAGTAGAGAATACGAGTCTAATAGTAGGCAAAATGGTATTAGACGTGACCAAAAGTCCTCCTACAAAGGTTGAATGTTGAGCCACATGTCAACTTCCATAATAAATGCTATGCATTGACATATAATTAGATTTTCGCTCCAATAAAATGATGACAACTTTTCTCATTATTAAACATACAAAAGACATAATTTTATTAAAATTTAATTTAACATCTTAAATTTATTTTTATTTAATAAAATTGATTATACCGACCTCATTATAATTAAAAAAACTCAATATAGTTATAAATTCAAAGGTTATTTATCAAAAAATAAACACTTTAAATTATATATCAACCTTTAATAGAAGTATAAGGCTTAAATTGAGTTTTCTTTTAATTTTTATGATATGTAGGAGATTCCCATATAACTTGATCTTCTCCGTTAAAACCAATATATATATTGAAAAGGGATTCCTAAGGACTAAGAATGAGTGATGTCATCTAAAAATTATTGTTAGGTTGCATGGAATTTGCAGCCGCAAAATCTGCTCACGGTCCAACTGATATTTGACATTGGTAAACTTCCACAAATGTAGTTCATACGCCAAAGTGTCGCCGTTCCATTGACTTGTGGAATCTAATGTCGGAAACCTTAATGACCGCAAATTTCATAAGCTTCAATTTGATCTCTTCCATATGTACCTAATGCTAACTTTTCGCGTTTTGTTGTAACTTTGTGGACCACATAATTAGGTTTGGTGCGTCGTCTTGTCGTACGATAAGACCTACAAAAAATATTAAAAAAAAAGACATATGACTCTCCAATGCTTTATTAGGTTCTTGGAATTCGGATTTCTAAGAGATTAATTGAAATTTAGAATCCTTTATTATAAAAACAAAATTAACTTAAAGAGTTTCATGGAACTAATTATTTATATACTATTGATATGCACCGATTAATTAGTTGATCTCGTAATCTTCTAATATGATCTGTTTTCTTTGTCTGAGCGTGTATGTCTATTGATCCATTTAATCATTGAAGAAAGAGAAACAATTGAGGGTTATGGAGAACCTGGTTGGTTAGGCTTCTTTTTTGGAAAAGTTATGTCTTCTAGTGAATTGGAGATTCACTCCTTATTTTTAAATTATGACTTTGTAATTATCGTAATAGTGAGGTAGATTATTCCTTTGTGATCGGGAGATAATGTTTTAAAAATCCGAATGAAAGTTAAACCGCTAAAACATAAAGTTTAATGTTTAAAAGATTCAATCGGTATTATAACCGACTAAATATTAAATGAAATTAAAAAATTTAAAATATGATTGAAAGAGATTAATAAATTGTTAAATAAAAGTTAATAGATTAATTTTAGTTTATAAGAACTTATTAATTTATAAAAGTTGATCGATTTATTAATAAAATAGTTAGTTTTTAATAAGAGTTATTAAAGTAACTCGAACCAAAAGTTGAAAAGCAAATTATAAAATAGAAGGGTTCGAGTTTTTACGATTAAATCGATCAAATGAGTTGAATTTTTTAATCATTTCACCAAAAAAAAGTTTCTTTATAAAATGAAAAACAAAATTGCTTACAATTGATGACTCTCCGTTGATTCTCATAAAGCGGAGAATCTTATGTACTTAAATTCATCTTTGATCCTCTTTTATTTACATAATTAAATAACTATTGATATAAGTTGGAGGAATTGGTGTTTTCTGAAATTTTTATATTAATCTGGCAAGTAAAGTTATAGGAAATCTAAAATATAATGGGGCAATGATGAGTTGAATGGGAGATGGGAGCCATTTGAGCATTCTCCACTAACAAGCTTGTCTTTGTTTTCATTTTTGTGATATTTTTAACCGGAGTTGATTGGGGCCTACACGGGCCATGATTGTATTTATGGATTGAATGATCAACGGCACCACAAGTTGAGTCTGAACCACGGTACGGTACAGTCCAACCACAATAAAGGCACACCAAAATCCCAAAAACCAACCCCCAAACTTTATGACCAAAATAAACTCTAAACATTTTCCACTATTAGAATAGAGGGCTTTTTAGGAATTGCGAATCTCTCGTTCACTCACCCGCTCCCTTTTGTTCAATTCCTCTATTAAAACCTAAAGCGTGTGAATGGAAACTCATGAGTCATAAAGGTTCTTTTTGGGCATTATTAAATACTAATCCACTTCAATAACAAACCTTTTTTTTATATTTTACAAAAATATTATTTTCATAACTCGAACATGCGACGTCGTTAACTTTTACGGCTTGAAATTATCAATTAAAAAAACGAAGCTGTTATTGTAATTATTAATATAATCACTTGATAAGTATATGTTTTACCTTGAATTTCTTAGTTTGGAAGTTTTAAATTTTGATTACTACTGTAGAGTCAAAGAGATAAACATCAATGGAATGGCCGTCTGTTATAATATTCAATATGCTTTACTTTTTCTTTTTGTTATTGTGCTTAGCCCACCACCATACCCCATAATTCACACTCATTGTAAATGTTGCTTAAAGCTTAGCTTGCCTTCTTGGCAACTTCCCTTATCTGCCTTTGAGAGTATACAACTCAGCTGACAGCTCCCACCTGAAAGGAAAAAAGAAAAAATCTTTGCTCTCTCTGCTACTATCACCACTGTACCCACAGACACAAAACAAGAGAGAGAGCTATTAGAGAGGGAAAGAGACCCACTAGGTCACCAAAGGTCTCTGAATTGAGGGTCAGCTACAGGTATGTATTCCAACAAAAGCTAACCCCTCCAAAAAAAAAAGAAAAAAAAAAAAAAGAGAAATAGATTCCTACCCAGTACCCCCACTTGATCATGGAACCAGAAAATGGGATTCGCAGGCCAAACTTCCCTCTCCAATTACTAGAAAAAAAGCAAGAACATCTCCAAGACCCTCAGGGACTTGTTAATGTTCAGACGACGACAACAACAATAACAGCAAGTCAACTCGACCCTCAGACAGCAACATCTCCCTCTGCTAACCCTCCCAAAAAGCCACCTCCTAAAAGAACCTCCACAAAGGACCGTCACACCAAAGTCGATGGGCGTGGTCGCCGGATCCGCATGCCTGCAGCCTGCGCAGCCAGGGTTTTTCAGCTCACCCGTGAGCTTGGCCACAAATCGGACGGTGAAACCATTGAGTGGCTCCTACAACAAGCTGAACCCGCCGTCATCGCTGCCACCGGAACTGGCACAATTCCCGCCAACTTCACTTCTCTTAACATCTCTCTCCGTAGCTCCGGTTCCACAATCTCGGCCTCCCATCATCTAAGGAGAAGTTACTTCAATCCTAACTTCGTCGGTCATAATCATCCTCAACAACAGCAACAGTTGCGAGCGAGAAGTGATTGGGAAAGGAATGTGCTTGATGAACCATCCGCGTCCCAGCAACAACCCAGAGTCTTATTTCCTTCTGACGAATCCATAAGTTTTAGTTCCATCAGTTCAAGTGACAATGCCGGAGTCCATGTGAACACTTCCGCTGTTGCCTTCCAAGACGTAACAACGAAGCAAGAAGTACGTGGAAGTGCCAGCGACAGTAGTTATTTGTTACAGTCTACGAGCACAGGGTCAATTCCGGCGAGCCACAGTCCGATTCCGGCAACGTTTTGGACGTTGACTAGTCCCAGTAACCAAGGGATTAGCGGAGATTCCATGTTGACATTTCCATCTTTTAGTGGGAACAGTCACATGTATAGAGGTTCCATGTCTAATGCGTTGCATTTTATGAATTTTCCTGCTCCTATGACCATTTTGCCTGCCCAACAATTGGGTTCAACGGACACTCACCTCGGTGTCTTGGCCGCGCTTAATGCATATAGGCCGGTTCTTTGTGGTGTTGGCAATTCGGAGTCTGCTGCAAGTGGGTCGAACCCGCAACATGGAGGAGACGATTCACGAACTACAACTAGTCACCATTCCTAGAAGATCGGAATTTCAGGTGTATGCTTTATAGTATATATAGATTACTCATATTATATATACGTGGATTTGCAACACAGGCCTGAGTTATCGGTTGCTTTGAAGTTGAACTGAGTTTAGTGTACGATTTTGGTGTGAGTGTAGCGAGTATAATTTAGGGTTTTACTGATGATCATCCAAGTATTGACATGAGTATTGCCTGGTTTTGGTTTGGTTCGCTTGTTGAAACTTTGCTTTATTACCAATATATACATATGCATACCATTAACATGTGTTTAAACGACTGCACACCGTTCACTAACTTGAAGCTTTTGAGGCTATTATTAGGTTAGAGAACTCATCACTACTCCCTCCATCTCTCTCTCTCTCTCTGCCTTTCTCTCAATTCAAGTTCTTAATGAGTGGATTGCACATTGACAGTGCTTCCAGATGGAATCTTCTTTATCTTTTTACGCATTACTGCATTTGCTACTATGATGGTCGTGTTATTAGCATGGGACAAGATAAGGAAGAGCCCACAGGCAATTTCAGGTGACGATCACCTAGCAGTGAAGCTCTCGTTGCTCAAAGCCAATGTATACGATAATTTATGGTGACTACTATACATATATTCCGTCTGTTTTCTCCACCTATTGATAATAGTGGGTCTTGACTCTTGATGACAACATCACGTACTCCCGTCCCACAAGTATTTATTGGGTCTGAAACGTTCAGTAAGTGGGGCATTCTAGCTAGGTCTGGCTCATTCTCACTCATCACACACTTGATATATCTGTGCTCTAGCGAACATGGGGTAAGAAAATTGGTTATTTTACAAAATCACATCGAATGATGATTGGCTTTGATTTACTAATTATTCGTAAACTGTATTAAATTATTAATGGTAGGAACTTTTGATGTAGGAGGTTGGCTTACTTGTTCTAACCAAAGCCAAAGGGAAGTAGTTGAAAATGTTCGTTCAGTATTTCTGTACGATTGCATGAATTACTATAACAGTGAAACATTCTGCGAACAAACCCAATGGATTTTTCATAATGTCTGAACTCCAACAGGGAGTACAATCAACAAAATCGATTTAATTCGGTCTTATGAAGATGGGTACAGTTGGTCATCTCTCCATTGTTTAGTACATTAATTCTCTTTTTGATAGCTTTTATATTTCTAATGTATGCACGGGATTATGATTAACATAGTATTACTTATTTCCTGACATTACAATGGGTAAGCCGTGGCAGGCTAAATAACCACGCATATAGACAATTCTTTTACATGTCTATGGATTCAAACCAACCATGCATATGAAACCTTTCAGGTTATAGTCTTAAGACACACCTGCGTTTTGACTAAGGTGAAATAATTGTATAAATGTTACCTTAATGACATTGATACAAGCTTTCAAACTAGTGATGATCTTAAATTTGTTATAATAGATTGCAACAATAAGTTAAGATCCTCAAGTTGTCCTGGAGAAACAAATAACTTGTCTCTTAAACAATTGAATTTTCTTGATTAACCTTACCCTTTTGATCTCTTACTGAAATGTAACTACGCGTATCTCACCATCTTGTCATATTTTAATCATTTTCTATAAGATTCTTAATTAGAAAATACATTAAATTTATCATTTCTCTTTAATGTGTTTTTTATGTAACTCTCCAAGCAATGTGTGCAGTGACTCGAACTTATCTCGAAGAAGTACTAGTGCTTTTGTTAACCGATTCTCGTAGGAAATGATATTTAATGTCGATACTTTCATCTTGCTATGATGTGCTGAGCTTTTTGCAATCGTAATTATTGACTTGTTGTCTTAGTATATTACTGTAGGCTCCATTTGCATCTGTCCTCTATCTTTAAGAATTCTTCTGAGCCATATTGCTCGACTTACTGTCACAACAACTGTAATCTGTCCTGCTTCTACTAAAGATTGTGTCACAGTTTCTTGTTTCTTCAAACTCTATAAGAATATTCTTAAATCAAGCAAAAATGTGTGGCTTGATATGCTTTTCCTGTCGTCAACTGATTCAACTTAATCACTGTCTGTATATCCAAACAATCTTGTTTCATCTACCTTCTTGTACCATATTTCATAATCCTTTGTTCCTTGTAAATGTTTGAAGATTTTTTTTGCTGCTCCATAATGTATTTGACTCGAATTCTGCATAAATCTTGATAGTCGACTTGTAGCAAACAAACATGATGTTTGGTTGAGTAGCTGTTAGGTATAGTAGGCTTTATATAGGTAGAGCTTTCAGCTTTCTTCAGACCATCTTCTTTCTTTTATCTTTCTTTTGGGACTGACGACGTGCCAACTATCTTGTAGCCTTTTATCTTGAATTTCTTTATAAATGCCTCGGTAGATTTATTCTGGGATATAACAATCCCTTATGCTTATTGATTTATCTCAATCCTCAGAAAACAATGCATTAGGCCAATGTTGGATATCTCAAAATCTTGATCATGTGATCTTTGAAGTCTTGTAACATTTAAAAAAAAAAACATATCCTCATTGTTCTATATATAAGATCATCAACATGTAAGGAAACAATAAGAGTGCTGTTACCTTAATTATTAATGTAAATTGTATTGGCTCACTCAGGCTCCTCATGAATTCTTGATCTATGAAATAGTTGTCAATATAATTCTGTTGTACCAAGTTCTTGGCACCTACTTGAGTCTATAAAAATAACATGCTTTCTTTAACCTTAGAAATTATAAATAAACATTAATTGTAGAAAATAATAAAACAATGTATTGGAAAATTAGCCATCGATAAAGGAAAGGGATCGATCAAAGCCTTTTGGCCATTTCCTCGTCAAGAGAGCCGAGACCTTTCTAAAAAGAAATTCCCATCCCTTTCGTTAGGCTTGGTTTTTTATTCAATATGTTTTTTAACAACTTTTGCTATATATCTCAGAACTATTTAACATTAAAGTATTTGTCTTTCCTGATTATGAATGTTAAATACTCTTTTTTTGTGTATAATATCTCTAATTGTAAGTTATTTAAGTGTGCAAATAACTTTTGTATAATGTGAGGATTGATATTATTTTATGCTAAGTGCATCACATACAACATATGTTGAACTTTATCTATTGACTTTTAACTATGTTGTGAATATACATATTATACTACCACTTACTTTAGTTTTCTAGTTATTTGTTTTTATGTAGGATTGTTTAGTTAATATTCACATATCATGTTGTTTTTGAATTAAAATACCTATTTCTGTAAATGGTACATATCTTAATGCTTTGTTAATAGAACTATGTGCAATATTCTTCTTTATCAAGTGTGTTTGAGGTCACTAATACTTCTTTTCATAGTTATTATTATTCTTGGACCATTTATTCAAAGTGCATCATTAATTTATTTACTATTCATCATTGTTTTGTCCTATTAATCATTGTTTGCTCATGTTTAATTTGTGTTTGAGAATTATTGAAATCTTTTGTGGTTTCTGCTTGTTTTTTATTAGAAAGATCACTAACTCCGTTTCTATAAATGATTTTTTATTACTTTCTTAGTTTAGATCACAGTAGTTTGTTTGTTAGGATTTGTTTCTCATTTTAGGGCTTGAATGTATGGCCCATGAATTGAAGGATGGAATTTAGTTTGTTGAAATCTTTGTCCAAAAGTGAATGTTTTAAATGAAAAGTATAATCATTATTTCTTTGTTAGGTTATCAATCTCATTTTTAGGTTGGTCAGTCAAACTTACCCAATTTCTTAAAATTTTAATGAAAATATTCTAATAAAATCTAATTGATTGAAATTAAAATAAAATGTATGTGCAAAAATTCTAATAGAAAAATTAGTTACTAATTAAACTCTTTATAGATGCTTATCTTTAATTAAATAATTGTTCACTAATTAAACTCTATTATGAGTAAAGTAAAAATGATTTTCACGAGAAATATTTTACTCTCCCCTTTTTCTTAGTTTTCTTGCTAATAAGGACCATTGCCTCTCTTAAATTTTTTATTTTAATTTTATATTTAATAAACTTTTTGGGCTAGAATTTTCTCACCTAAGCCAATCTTTGATTCCCTTCCTTGTTAAGAATGGAATGAATGCTAGTCACCAACCTTCCTGGATAGAGCCTCCTCACTCTATTAATTCTGCTTTTTGCTTGCTCTCCATCCTCTAATCCGTTCCCTATACTTGTCATTACTTTCCCCTTAACCACCTTCTTAATCCCTCCTTTAACTAATGCAACACTTAGTTCTAACATGGGCCAGTAGTGCTTTTCTCCTTTATCACCTTCCTTTCCTTCCATTTTTAGCTTTCTTAACATCTCTCTTAGCCCCTAAGCTACCTTAACACTTCTCTTCAGGGTTGAAATCTTTAGGTGCTAACCTCTCTCTTTCCTCCTCTATATTTGTTGTCTTTGGTGTCTTAGGTTCCTCTCAAAATCCTCATGATTCTTCTTCCTATCAAAAGAATGCTAAGAAATTATAATCTCAAATAATGAGAGTTCCATCTAGCAAGAAAAATTCATATTAATCCTTCAAACTTTATATGAGGATCCTCTTATTGTCTTACCACAATAGAGGTCCTCTAAGCTAAAGCTTTAAGATGGAAAGTCACATTAATTGATTATTTCATTAATACAAAACCTTTCCTACAAATGTAGCCTTGAGCAATAACAAAATGGGGAAAGTTGGAGTTAGAGAAGACATTGATCAATAAAGAGGATTTTTTTCTTTTCAAGTTCACCTATGATTAGGCCCTTAACATATATATGGTAAGTCCCTTTAGCACTAAAGATGAAAGCCTATAATCATACTTGATAAACAAATTATGAATATGAATATCATCTCTTTTTGGGTTAATTTTTATAACATCCCCTTAGAATACTTATCTACCTTAAGAACGATACGTTTAGAAAATAGCAAGTTTAATTAGGAAACTGATTATCCTTAACGAGCACTTACATAACTAAGAAAAGTTGGCTTTAATGTAATAGTCTTGAGGTGGAAAAAGACAAGGATCGTTGTGAAACTCTAAAACTGGAGAGATTAGCAAATGATGAGCGATTAGTGGGGACTAAGATCTGACTCTCCTATGGTGGAAACCAACAAAACCCCAACAAAAATTGAAAATCTACTTGAAAATTATTTATTGCTATTGATTAAATGAAGTTATAGGGCTGAGTCTAATTAATAAGCAAGAAAACATTATGAATAAGCCCCAAATTAATAAAAGGATCATGTTAAAAGCTTAAATCAACTCAGGAGATTCTAAATAGGGATAATTTAGATTACAGAGGACTAATACATAGCTGATCACTTAATAAGTACCTACTAATGAGGATCTCCCAACAAAGTATAATACTAAGACTCAAGTTACTGAAAATTTATGGGACAATGCTCCAGTAGACAACAATTCAAAACCAATATAGAGAAGTTTGACCTTAGAATATGAAAAACAAGATGCTTGTATGAGTAACCTAGGAGATGCATTTGTGACAACTATTAAGACAAGACTATGCAATAAGCCATATAAAAAACATCATGTAGTTTTTTGGCTTCAAACATTTACCTAATGTTTATCTTAGCCTGGAATGTGAAGGTTTAAATTGCCCTAAAAAAAGGTAATCCATGACTTAAAAAATATTAAGTAATCTATGATTTTTGGATACAAAAGAACCCCTATTAGTAAGAATTTTAAATATTAAAATGAAATATATTCATTGCAAAGAAAGTCTATATTTTTTTTGGTGAAAATTGGAACATCATCATCATCCATCAACATCACTATAATGGAACATCATCTTCAATTATCAACATCACCATAATGATGAGTCATTATGTTTTTGATCATAATAGGGTGTAGGTTCTCCAGTGCTTCTCTTTTAACTAATTTAGTCATCTTTCTTTTAAAATTTTATCTAATCTAGTCCCATCAATATCACCTTCATTTATACTGCCAACTTGTCCGTTTGAAGAACTTCCTTGTAGGGTGACTAGAAACATATTTGTTACATTATCTTGAACCCTTTGCTAATCCCAAGAGATCTTGACAACATCAATTACTCCTATAAATTTGAGGGCAACAACCTAAGCCTTAGGTAATTTATTAAGGACCTAAGAACCTACTTAAGCCAAATTGGAGTTGGTAACTTAAGGTCTGATGGTCATTTTCTTCACTTGGTGCAATAAACACGTAGAAATTGGCTTATTAGGAAGAAGTTAAACAAAGCTCTAGTTGACTCAATTTAGATGTCTTGTTTTCCCTCTATTAAGGCTTATTATAGTAAATTTCTCTATATAAATAATTTTCCAATTGAAATTCACAACCTTATATATGAGATTACTAAAAAATCTTCAGGTTTAGCAACTACTTGGTTAACCTTAATGACTTTAAGGAAGTTGTTTTAATGAGGACTACAACTAATATAGATGGCTTTGAGTGTTAAAATGCATGAGAAAAATGGAGGCAATAAAAGAAGAACTTAAGATCTTTAACAGAAGACACTTCCCCAACACTGAAACAATTATTCAAGAATCAAGGAATGAACTTAATAGAACTTAAAATGAGCTCCACTTAAACCTAGGTGATGATTTCCTGAAGTTAAGGAAAAGGAAGGAATTAACAAAGCACATTCAAGACTTGGAAGCTCACAACTTCCTAATAAAGCCAAAATTAATGATTTAATGGTTAAAGGAGGGACACAAAAACTTAAAGTTCTTTTATAGTGCTATCTTAGACAGAAGGAATCAAAATAAATTAGCTCCCGAATATACCTAAATGGGAATACCATCTAGAAGCAAGTTGATCTCAAGAAGTTGATCTTCAACTAATTCAAAGGCATATAAAGTAATCCAACTAATAGTTTTTCATTTGTGCATGTCTTTAAAACCTTTATTTTCACTCCATTTCTAGAGAGTTGGCTATCAACCAAGATCAACATAAAGAATATGGCTAAGTCTACATACACCTTTATGGTTAAGATCGCTAAGTACAGTTTAAGTAAAGCTTTCTTACTGTTATATAAGTTATATATATTAATATGATACTTGAACAATTTTGTATGCAAGATAGTAAAGAATTTTGTTATGTCAATTACTAAAGGTAAACACCTAAGCAATATGTAGTATCCACTTATGCCATAAGAAGAATAAGTGATAAAGATGGTTCTTTATTCTGAAATAATCAATAGTCCCATGCACACTATATTGTGTATGAATAAGTAAATTAAAAGATAGAACTAGAGAGCTTAAATATTAATATCAAATCAAACACATAGATATTTGGTAACTATGTCAAGGACATTGTGGCATAAAAAGAAATTGATATGTTTCGTGACTATTAATAGTACTTGTTATCAATGATGATATTTATTTTTCATCTAATATTTGATACAATATATATTTAATTAAGAATTAAATAATATTTTCTAGAATGAAATTTAAATGAATTTAATTATAGAAATATGAGAATGTTTTATTTGAGATAAACTTTCCGTTAATGCTTTATTTGAGATAAGCTTTCCATTCTAGAATGAGTGCTAGATTGAGTGTTGAACATTTACTTCTAGATACAAGAAGCATATCGAACAGATATAAGATGCCTTCCCACATGGTTGATGGCCTCCATTATTTTGTAAGAATAGAGATGAGACAAGTTTTAAGTAATTTATCTAGGTGATAAACGAGAGCTCAAAGCTTAAAACATTGATGTCGATGTGAAGTATATAAAAGGATGTGAAAGATTATTAGTAATGATATAACTAAAGAAATGATATGTTCATTTATCTTAATATGCTATAAGTGATTTTTGAAGGGTGGATTAAATTAAAAAAAACAAGTGAAGTCATCTTAGGAATCAAGTATATTTGAACTATCATCTATACAATATCTAAGGAATAGACATATGTTCTAATAAAAAAGAGTCAATATTGTAACACATGAATCATACTATATGTGCATTTTCAACCAAGAAGGTTAATATAAGTCATATTATCAACTTATATTACGCAATGATCTTTTGAGGCTATATGAAACTCAAATTTAAAGTAACCTTTTTACTCGGGTTCTAACTCCAGAGAATTGAATGAATGTTTGCTATCTTAGAATGTTACTAGAAAATCATGAATGATTCAATATAATGGAATATTCCAGAGAAGTGAGTTAATTTGATTCAAATGATTGAGAAACGGGGAAGATCATTTCAATTCTAAGTTTACATCAATATGTATTCAAAAGAGCCCACCTTCTATGTAGAAGACAGTATGAATACAAAATATTTATATAATGAAAATGAAATGATGATTGATGCAAGAAATGATTAGGGTATAGCATACTAAATCCAGTTAAGGATCAATTCATTAGTCGATAAGTCATATATGTTTAATAGGTGTATAACAACATGCTCTCATCATATACTGGTCACACGAGTCATTGGACAAGTATAAGAATATTTAGAAATCTCGTTAACTAAACTCATCATAAACAAGTAGGATATGATAATAAAAGGAAACACTAGCCTGATAAGGATAAAAAGTATGACCTTTCAAATATTAATCATTGAAGAATAGTTAATGATACTATTTATAAATAACATACAATGATCAATTGAAAGGATTGATGATGAACTTCTAAAACACACATACAACATAGATATTTTTGCAAGAAAAAAGTTTCTTACCAAAAGAACTTTAATCGGTGTAATAACAACCAAATCAAAATAAGTGATTTAATTAATTAATTATGCATGTGAATTTAGAGATCTTGTATACATTTATGTGCTAGATGTTTATCCATACACAGTGGTGACAATATGTAGATTTTGCGATCAATAATTTCTTTGACTGAAATATTTTCCAAAGACTTGGAATTATACAAATTCAACACTAGACCTAAATTGATTGTTCATAAATTACATAAAACTGGCATGAACTGCTTTTATGTTCTTCTTATAAATTCTAGTACTTATAATTTTGACTAAAACAATATCCTCTCTTAACAAGTGAATGACTCATTCTATAACTGTTTACATTGAAATGAAATGGAACAAAAATTATTTAATCATTTTTTTTTCCAATTTTACTAGAATTGCAAGAAAATGAGGGGAATAGACATCACTCAATGTTACTCAATGTCTATTTTGTTATTGTTGTTTAGGTGGCTACTCTAGCTCACTACAAGAAATCAATGAATTACTGACGGAAAAAACTGATGCTAAATCCAATTATTCCGTTGGTATTAATATTTACCGACAGAATTGAACGATGGACAAAAGTGTTATTAATACGAACGTAGGTAACTATAACAACAGAAATGTCATATGTCCTTCTATCGGTAAAATATACCGACGGGCACACATAACCGTCGGTAAATCGTCCTAAAGATACCGATGGATTAACAAGAATTGTCGGTAAATAAAATGAACAATTTACCGACAGTATAATGTATTTCGTCGGTAATATTGAAATACTTTTGTGACTGTTTTCTTTTTTTCATCGTTAATATTTAAATATTTTTTCGACTATTTTCTATATTTCATCAGTAATTGTAAGTTAGAATTTTTTTTAAAAAAATCCCAACATTAAATTTTATTTGATGTTCTTATGAAAAATGCATAATTTCAACATTTGTGAATTATCTGTGCATATTAAATTTACTTGTTTATATATTTAATTTGTTTAAACAAAAGTTGATTGGTAATATACAGTTCAAATTTTCTTAATTAATAATAAAAATATTTCAATGTACATAACATATCTTTGTAATTGAAAGCAAATGACTACAACAATCCTAATGTCCTGGTGATTGAGGGTTCTCTGAGGTGTTAACCCTCCCCTTCAACTGCTCCAGCTCCTGTCTCAGTTAAGCCATCTGCTCCATTTGCTCTTGCATGTGAGCCATCTGGTCCATCTTCTCTTGCATGTGAGTCATCCTCTCCATCAATGTATCCATTATGGCCCGAAGCTCGGTGACTTCTGACGATTGTGCTTGTCTGGTAGACATTGTTGTACTAGACATAGAGGATTGCGAATAACAAGTATTCGCAAATGAACCTAGCCCGAATATCCATCCACGACAGTCCCTACCACCGACAACATCAAAATACGTCTAAGTGTCATCAACAGGTTGTTCCTCCTGAGACCGTCGTTGAATGGTTTGTTGTATTTAGTCCTATTAGGAAACAATATTTATATTAGTAAGGGATTATTCATAATCATAAAACTAAATGATTATAAAAGAAATAATAATAAGCAATTAATTTCATATACATTCGATTTTCTACATCGACTGTTGACGAATGTTACACCGTCATGTTTCTTCATGTGAGTATGCAAAAATAGCTAAGTAGGTGTAGGAGGAATACCCAAAGACTTTTCCTGCATATTTAACCTAAATGGTTAGATGTGAACTATATTTAATAAAAATTCAGTAGAATTTCCCCTATTTTTATGATATGTCTCCCTGTTGAACAAATAAAAAAACTCAACACAACCATATATGATACCAGACATCTATATCATTACCATTATCTATAATACAGTAAAGTAAAACATGTACGAAATAAGTGTGAAGTTTAGATACTTACAAGTCTCTGTGCATGCTCATGGTGGGTTATTGATGCAACATCTCATTACCACAAGGTAAATACCTAAATACCCGAAGGACATTCAAGTACATACCCTATGAAAATGATATGCTTGAGCAATAACAAAGCTAACTTATACATGGCATCATCTAACATACTTGAAAGTCACTAAATTTTTTAAACCACTCCATTCATTCATAAAGTTTACACTATTTCCAACAACAAATATTTTCAAAACCTTATATAGGTTCTAACAAAACTATAAAAATAACAAAAACTATATCACTTCTGGTATCAGCTGACAGACCTCTGAGCTATTTCTCTATCCAAAATATTCCTTAAGTCCTGACTAAGGAACTAGGTCTCCTATCTCGTACCTGAAAAGTTACATTACAATTTTTGATGAGTTTTGCAAACTCAATGAGTGAACCATCATTGATGATTTCACCAGATCACATGCACATAATACATATTCTACAGACACTCATTCAGATCATAAACACATTCCAGATGTTCACACAACATAGTATATCATAAGATCACACAGTTCACATTGCTAAGCATAGCAAATAAATCACATCAATTTATCACTCATTTAGCTTTGCAAATTATTCAATAAATTTCAGTCTTATAATGTTATATGCATGAGACTCACATTCTTTCTTATTGTTGTGACCGAGTGTATTACAAACTTATACAAATATCGGTCCATAAGGCTTAGTCAAACATAATCACGGAGCATAGCTTTATGTGTAAAATCAAAAATTACGGAGCAAAGCTTTACATGGAAGCGCTTCATATTGGCAACTCAAGTCACAACACTTTTATCTGAGCATGTATTTTATAAAATGCAACAATTTCTGAATATCTCATATATCACAATCTTATACAAATGCTCAGACAGATTTCACAGTCATCGGACCTAAATCTGGCATTCAACTTTCGTTGAGAATCAAATGTCAAATTCATATCAAATCAAAACAATACCAATACATGCCTAACTATTAAACCCCTAGGACCTGAAATCTAGAAACAACTCACAAATAATTCAAAAATATTGGAAGTTTAACAAATCAAATTAAATTCAAATCGAATCAATCCTAGGAAACCACCTAGGTTGACTCACAATACTTTCCAAGAAACTATTGCTTGGATGGTCCGACAATGTCTGACTAGCGTTTGATGTGCTCCTCTAAAACATACACAACACATTCATAAATATCACATTTTTGCATAAATGTACAAGTGTTCTTTTATGCACATCAATGTATAGAAAGTATGCACAATGCATGTTCAATAACAATTCCGGATATCTTATTGTAATCTTCATCATCAAATCGATCAGATATCAAAGCCCTCACTAATATCATTTGGTACTTATAATTTGGGCCAAATAAAACAATGTGAACTCCATTTCATAACCTAATTGACCACTTTAAAAATTCTACCTATATGATTTCTAGTCAACTTTACATAATTAATCTGATAGGATAAATGACAAAATTAGGCAAAACTTCCTTTTAAAAAATTGTTCTACAGTATCTTAAGTTTCTAATGACTCTAAGATCATCCAATTTGATTTAGAATTCAATGAGTTATGCATAAAATACCACAAACTATGCACATTTGAACTTTTAGTTAGTACATGATCATACCCTCTAATTGTACAACTTATATCTTTAAGCTCAGATATCCAAAATTACAAAATTTATACCAATTTAAAACTAAGAGAATAAGATACATCTTTGGTGAAGACAACTCAACCTAATTCAACCCACATCAATACAGTTTATTCAATAACCACAGGACTTGATTTTTGTCCTTGATAATGCTACAATCTAAGCTACAACTCAGTTTCATGCCAATTTTGAAAATCTTAGAGACAGAATTAAAATTCGACTTCTTCACAAAAGTTGTAGAAATATGTCTCTAGTTTAATATGAATAAAAAATAAACTCATTCTGAAATCTACAACTCAAGTTATAATTAGAAAACCAAATCATGATTATGAAAATTTCCAGTTCATAACATTCCAGCAGACTTCCACACTTTCATCCTATCAATTACTTTCAAATCAATTCAAATAACTCTAAATTTTTATAGAGAGAAAGGAAAATGTCTTAGAAATCCATTGGTCTAAGTTTCAAGTTATTTGGAGCTCGGATAAAAAAGTTATAGGCAAAAGACTTAGGGCTGTTCAATGAAATACTCTGTTCATAAACTTATACAAGCAACTACCATCCTTTTATTGTAGAATCATATTTTTGCACGTAGTTCTCCACATTTTTGCAGCAACACTCCTCCATCTTCTTCCTCTCTTCTACTTAATTTCTCATCACAAACTTATACCCTTATATTTATCCCTCTTATTCACTTTTACATCTATGCAACTTATCTAATGCTAAGATGACTCAAAATGCAACATTAGTTACAAATGCCAAAACCATAAACTTTTCAATACTATTCATCATCTTCTTCACCGAACTGCACTTCTTCTCTTTTTCTTTTTTTTTTCTTGTTTAAGTTTCTTACTTCTAAACCATCCATTCAACATTTCCATATCTAGAAAAGTTTTGGAAACAAGTTAGACTCAAATTACACTTCAAACATTTAACATCCGAAGTTTCATAAATTTTCTCTCTCTCTACTGCGTTTTTCTAACTTCTGCATTTTTTTTCTCTTTTTAAACATAGTTTCAGTTATTCTTCTAGCTCCAAAACTCACTTCATCACTATCTTAAAACCCATTTTTCCTCAAACATGCAAAAACAACATATCCATATTCTTTCATTTAATTCTTTCATCACCTCCAAAAGTACATTTTCTTAACCACACATGCATAGATTTCTTTACACAGTATAACATCATTAAATCACTTACTTGATTTAACTCTTCCAGCAATGAGAATGAAATCAATAACACAAAGAGTATCACAATTAGCTATTCGACAGGGAAGAGAGCTGCGAAGTTGAGTGTCTCGGTGTAAAACAGAAGTTACAGTAAGCTCTTCCTAACCAAAATACAATAACACGTGTATTCTTACATGTCTCATACGTATCACTCAAACAATCAGCCTCTTGTCACCACATATCTAAGCCATATGTCTTATATATATCATTGCCACGTGTTATTCTATCATTGGTCCATAAATCAATATTTTTCTTAAATTTCACAAAAAATTTTAAAATAATAATAATACTCTCCAAATAAATTTTCAGCTTAAAATAATTCAACAAAATTTCAAAATACTCGAAATGTACAAAAATTGCCAAATCACATTTAATACGCTCCAATTAAATCCACAATTTCTATTTATAAACCAATTTATCTGAAAATGTCAATGAATGCATGTACAATAATATGAATGTGCAAAATAAATGTGTATGTCACAATTAACTTATACATGACGTGCTTTTTCCTAATTTCACATAAAATTCTCATAATTTACTATTCTAGCCTTAATATGGGTATCAGGATGCTACAACTCTCTCCTCTTAGCAAAAATTTCGTCATCAAAATTCTTACCTGAATGATCAAATAGGTAGGGGTACTGAGTTTTCATGTGCTCCTTCATTTCCCATATGGCTTCCTCACTCGAATGGTTCTTCCAAAGGTTTTTTACCATTGGGATCACTCAATTCCTTAGTTGTTTATTCTGATAGCTAATTTTCTTTACAGGTTCTTCAACATAGCTTAGATTACTAGAGACTTCAATCTCTTGAGTCAGTATCACATGAGTTAGAACCGACCGATATCACCTAAACATACTTACATGAAACACATTATGTATCTGAGCCATTTTTAAAGATAAGGCTAACTTATAAGCCAATGGTCCAATTTTGTCAATGATCTCATCTGAACCAATATACCTCGGACTTAACTTACCTTTCTTGCCAAATCTCAATCCACTTCGCCAAGGTGATACTCTCAGGAATACTGTCACCAACCTGATACTTCATACCTCTCCTGTGCTGATCCACGTAGCTCTTTTGTCTATCTTGTACCATTTTAATTTTACTATGGATCAATTTTACCTTATCAATAGTGTCGTGAATCAACTTTGGGCATTCGACAATTCTTAGACTCTCTTCATCTCAATATAAAGGCGAACAACACTTTCTGTCGTACAACGCCTCATATAGAGCCATATCGATACTACCGTGATATTGATTATTGTAAGCAAATTCAATCAAAGCTATATATTTATCCCACGCTTCCTGAAACTCCAGAATACAAGCTCTGAGTATATCCTCGACAATCTTGATCGTTCTCTCACTCTGACCATCTGTTTGAGGATGAAAGGCTGTACTGAAATTCAGTTTGATATCCAAAGCTATCTATAAACTACCCCAAAATCTTGAGGGAAATCTAAGATCCCTGTTCGAAATTATGGACATCAGAACTCCATGTAACCTCACAACCTCATTCAAATATCACTGAGCTAACTGATCTAGTGAAATATTTTCTCTCACTGGCAAGAAATGAGTTGATTTGGTCAGTCTATCCACAATGACTCAAATGGCATCATGTTGCCTTGTAGTCCTTGACAAATCCATAATGAAATCTATCGGGATTCGTTCTCATTCCACTCTAGAATAAGTAACGAATGTTGTTTCCCAACTGGAGCTTGATGCTTAACCTTAATCTGTTGGCAAGTTGTACACTTAGAAACAAATTCCACTACTTGCTTTTTCATGCCAGGCCACCAGCAATATTGTTTCAGTGTGTTATACATCTTGGTAGTACCAAGATGCATAGCATAAGTTGCTAAATGTGCTTCCTCTAAAATCTCTTTCCTCAATTTATCAACGTTGGGCACACATAATCTTTGCTTTAACCTCAAAGTATCATCTTTCACTTCAAACTCAAAATCTGGATTTATTTTCAACTTCTCAATTAACTTCACTAAATCTGGATCTCTGCTCTGAGCCTCTTTGATTCGTTCAACCAAAGCAGATCTCAACTTCAAGGTAGCTATCAATGTATCATTTTTCTCCAAATTTAATTCAACATTCAATGCTCTCAACTGAACTAGGCTCGGTAACCTCGATAACTGTACTTGTGTCATACTGCTATTAGACTTCCGACTTAATGCATTAGCTACCACGTTAGCTTTGCCAGGATCATACTCAATGGTACAATCATAATCTTTTAACAATTCAATCCATCTTCTCTGTCTCATATTCAACTCTTTCTGGCTCAACAAATATTTCAAACTTTTGTGATCAGTGAACACCTGAAAAGTTTCTTCGTACGTATAGCGTCTCCAAATTTTTAAGGCAAATAACACTGCAGCGAGTTTTGGGTAATTAAATTTATGAGACCTCAATTGTCTCGATGCATATGCTATTTCTTTTCAATGCTGCATTAGTACACATCCTAAACCATGATGCGATGCATCACTGTATACAACATAACCTCCAGAACCCGATGGGATATCTAACACAGGTGTTGAAGTTAATCGATGCTTTAGCTCCTCAAAACTCCTTTGATAATCATCACTCTATATGAAAGACACATTCTTTCTCAGAAGTTTTGTCAAAGGAGCCGAAATCAGTTAAAACCCCTTGTCATACCTTCTGTAATACCAGGCTAATCTAAGAAAATTCCGAATCTCAGACACATTTTTCGGAGCCTCCAACTTTATTACTGCTTCTTCTTTTTTTGGGTCTACCTGAATGCCCTGTCTAAACACTACGTGACCCAAAAATACTACTTGATCAAGCCAAAATTCGCACTTACTGAACTTGACATATAACTGTTTCTCCCTCATTGTCTGAAGAACCATTCTCAGATGTGCCATATGATCTTCTCTACAGTTCGAGTACACCAAAATGTCATCAATAAAGATAATTACAAATTGATCTAAATAAGGTTGAAATACCTTATTCATCAATGTTATAAAAGCTGCTGAAGAATTAGTCAATCCAAATGGCATTATCAAAAACTTGAAATGCCGTGACATTATGCAACTCATATATCATAAAAGCTGCTAAAGCATAAGTCAGAACTTACATATCTCTCAAACCATCGAGGAAAGTGTCTTTCCAACTTTTTTATTTATATCAAACTGTGTATTGTTCGGCATTATCTAGTGTAACAATGCCTCGTATAATTGATTATTCTCTTATAGAAACGTTTCTATTACTTGGTAAGCTTTGCTTTATCGAACAGGACATAAAGACCTTTTCTCCAAGCTGTAGATAAGAACTTCGATGTTATTACTTACCTGTTTCCCTTATCACAATTTTTAAAGCCTGATTTATGAAGGTGTGAAATTATGAGCAGTATCCCAATGTCAACACTTCATCGTGCACAAAGGACTTGGAATTGTTTCCTGGAAGGACATTTTCAGTCAGCGCCGGAGAAATAAATGGAAGAACAAGGCCTGGAAGTATTTAAGAGGCTCATGAGAATGTATGCAAAAATGATGTTATTTCGTCAGCCCTAAAGAACCTCACATCTCTTTACGTGGGATAGTATAAGGGGCACAGTTATTGAATCAAACTTTGAAACAGTATCAGAAAGCACAAGGGGATGTAGCTCAGATGGTAGAGCGCTCGCTTAGCATGCGAGAGGTACGGGCATCGATACCCCGCATCTCCATGTCTCCTTTTTGTTATCTCGAAACGACAAAACAGAGCCCAAATCTAAGTAAGGAAGGACAAAGCCCAAGCCCAAGCCCAAACTCGTAATTAAAAAGACATCGGTGACGTGGCATTTAAACTCTAAAAATTGTTGTTGTCTGTTTCGTTTGATTCGTTTTTGAGCTCCAACGAAACAAACCAACTGTTGAGCTTCCCTTCCACGGACCCAGGAAGAAAGAGACCCAGCTCACAAAAACACCATTACGCATTCGTCTTTCCTTATACGTTTGTTTTCCTATTCTATTCTTCTTTCGAGATCGGGGTTTCTCGTTGCGATCTTTGAGACATCTGATTCCCCCAGTTTGGTTGGCTTGAATTTGATTTTCTTTTCGTGTGCGTTATCTCGTTACGTGAATGGCTGTTCATTCTTAACATTGCCTTCTTTTGGCAATGCATTTCGACCCGTGGATGCCATTATTTCCGTGTTGAAATGTGCAGAAACTTGAGGGGCTTTGTTCGGATGGAACGCTTTTGTTTGATGCTCACCAACTTTAATTTATCTGTTTTCCAACTTAAAATATCCACTTTTGAGGCTTCTACGTGAAATTGTCTTATTTTTCTTTTTCATTTGGGCGTGGCACTGTGGATTATCGGGGCTGCATCTTTGTTTTTGTGTGATGGGGTAGATACGGAAATGTGAGGGTTTTTATGCTTTTTCTTCGTTGGAAGATCCTTGAATAGGTTAGGACGAATTTGCTTTTATGGGGAAAAGTTGGGATTTGAGTTTTGGTGGAAACATTTTCGTGAATGCTCTGTGCTCAAATGGGTATTGGTTCTACACCAACGAAGCAGCACCTTGAATGGCTGATTCTCAGAGAAATAATCTCGCCAACAGGGATATCGAGCAGGTCAAAATCCAGTTACATTCTTTCCTTGAAACTAATTTTCCAATGCCATTTTGTTGTTATATCATAATTTGGTTGAATTTTCCTCAACACTGCTTATGTGACGTAGTTCACTGGATGGTAAAGTTTGATTCATTGGAAGATTAATCGCTTTTTGTTCTCTCTTATTCTGTTAGTAACATGCACTGAAATAATGAGGCACTTGGTAGTTCTGTATTGATCTTCATCTGTAATTGTGCTTATAGGACTGTGCAAGGTATTCCCCTGCATGCACACCTATTAAAACATGAACCGACCTCTTTATATGTGTTTCCTTTTATCATTGCTGCCTCTTCAGGCCATTATAGCACTCAAGAAAGGGTCACATTTGCTTAAGTATGGACGTAGAGGAAAGCCAAAATTCTGCCCGTTTCAACTTTCAAGTGTAAGTGTCCTTAGCATGTATTTGTTGTTTCTACTACCTGAGTTCAAGTTTAATGTTTTCAATCTATGAATAGCGTCATTGGTACACCTAATTTTTACAGTATTTAAACGATTGTCAGAAATGGATACATTTTTTTTTTGGCTTTTGTTCATTCGATTGTTTTTGGATTTTGTTTTAGGATGAGTCTATGCTTACATGGTACTCTGGAAAAGAAGAGAAGCACCTATTACTTAGTCAAGTTTCAAAGATTATTCCTGGACAGCGTACTGTAAGTTTTCATCATAGTCATTGACTTTGAAAGTCATGAGGGGGAATGGTTGAGAAGAGTTTACGGACAAATTTGCATCATGATCCAAAGATACATTTCTGTATGCATAACTAGGGATAATTGTTGCAGAGGAACTTTGCTTCAAACGGTTTAGTTTCTTATGTTCTATAATAATCCTTCATCAACAGTTGCACCATACCAATGGTTTGCATTTCCTTTAACTAGATTTCTATGGATAACGTTTATTCTTTCCTTGTTCTCCAAGTTTTGTTAAATGTGATGGTAGATTTTTGTGGTTCAGGCAATATTTCAACGTTATCCTCGACCTGAAAAGGAGTATCAATCATTTTCGCTTATATATGGCGACAGGTCCTTGGATTTGGTGAGTTTGTCTCATAAAAACACATTTTTATACTGTCAAACAAAAGCATCAATCACGAACAAATCTCTGTTGTTTGTTTATTTTAGGACTACGTTAGATTCATTTTTTCTTGTAGATAAAACCAATCATTGTCAATAGACAGCATGTTTTGTCTCAATTTGACATGAGTTGACATTACTATGGAACCCTTATGGACAGATATGCAAGGAGAAAGATGAAGCTGAAGTCTGGTTTGTTGGTCTTAAGGCATTAATAACTGGCGGTAACTACTCCAATAGGTGGAGAATTGACTCAAGAAGTGACAGTTTATCATCAGAGAGTCCACGTTCTCAAATACGAAAAACTTCTCCAGCAAAAACACAATTTGTCTGTAACGTTCTCAATCTGTTTGTGATTATTTGATAATTCTAGGTTATCTAGCATGACATCTTCTTTGTTCCACTCTCTCAAAACAATGACAGCATTCAGAGCATGGAAATGGTGAGGGAACACAGTTGCCTTCCGATAGTTCTGCACAAAACAGATTAGGAAAGGCATTTGCCGAAATAATATCACATACTGCTACAGCCAAGTATCCAAGCCAATCAGAATTGGCTGGCAGCCCTATTAGCCTGCTGACTGCTGCTTGCTTAGATAACTCAAGTAACAGAAATTCTACATCTGATGCAGCTAGAGTCAGTTTATCAAGTGCTGTAAGCTCATCCAGCCAGGGGTCTGGTCATGAAGATTTTGATGCTTTGGGTGATGTTTTCATTTGGGGAGAGGGCATTGGTGATGGAATACTGGGCGGTGGTGGGCACAGGACTAGAGATTCAGCTGGTTCCCAGTTTGATGCATTTCTTCCAAAAGCATTGGAGTCAACAGTTGTTCTAGATGTTCAAAATATTGCTTGTGGCAGCAGGCATGCTGTGTTGGTCACAAGACAAGGACAGATCTATAGCTGGGGGGAGGAGTCAGGGGGTAGACTTGGGCATGGCTTAGAACTGGATGTTCTCCACCCAAAGGTCATAAATTACCTGAATGGCCTGAACATTGAATTTGTGGCATGTGGGGAGTATCACACCTGTGCTTTAACACCTTCCGGGGATCTCTTCACATGGGGTGATGGTACTCATACTTGCGGTCTACTTGGGCATGGAACTGAAACCAGTCATTGGATTCCTAGAAAGCTAGGTGGTTTCATGGATGGGATACGTGTGACATATGTCTCTTGTGGACCTTGGCATACAGCAACTGTGACATCTGTTGGCCAGTTGTTTACATTTGGAGATGGAACTTTTGGTGCCCTGGGCCATGGAGATCGTAGTAGCTCAATTATCCCACGAGAAGTCGAAACTTTGAGAGGATTAAGAACAACAAGGGTTGCTTGTGGTGTTTGGCACACTGCTGCAGTTGTAGAAATGACCAGTGACTCGCCTGCTCATGAAACTTCCGATAGCTCCTCATCTGGACAACTCTTCACCTGGGGAGATGGAGATGAATTCCGCCTTGGGCAAGGTGATAAAGAACCCAGACTTGTCCCTGAGTGTGTAACTGTTCTGTTGGATGAAAATATCTGCCAAGTAGCCTGTGGACAGAATCTCACTGTTGCCCTCACAGCAGCAGGGCGTGTGTATACCATGGGGAGTACTTCGTACGGACAGCTTGGAAATCCTGCAGCCAATGGGAAAGTTCCTACTCCTGTTGGCGGCTGCATACAGAAGAGTTTTGTCGAAGAAGTTTCCTGTGGTGCTTGTCATGTTGCAATTTTAACATCCAAAACAGAGGTTTACACATGGGGAAAGGGCAAGAATGGGCAATTAGGACATGGAGACAATGATGACAGAAATAGGCCTACACTTGTCAAATTCTTTAAGGACAAGCAAGTGAAGACTGTAGTATGTGGTTCCAATTTTACTTCTGTTATATGTCTTCATAAATTGGTTTCTAGCGCTGATCAATCAGTATGCTCTGGTTGCCGTAATCCTTTTGGTTTTAGAAGAAAGCGTCATAATTGTTACAACTGCGGGCTGGTCTTTTGCAATGTATGCAGCAGTAGAAAATCTTTGAAAGCTTCACTGGCCCCAAACATGTACAAGCCATATCGTGTGTGTGATGAATGCTTCAACAAATTAAAGAAGGCTGCCGAATCTAACGTTGCTATTCGACTTCCAAAGAACAGGAATGGCAATGTGCAAAATAGGAATAATGAATTGGTGGATAGAGAGATTCCAAATCCTATATTCCAGACACACAATTCTAGATTATCATCTGCTCGAGCAACCAGTCAATCAGAAAGTTGGCAGTTGAGGCGTGATAAAGGACAAGAAGTCTATAACAATAAAGTCTTCCCATCTTCAAATGTTAATTTTCAGCTGGGGAGTTTTCAACCTTCAAAGCTACCAACTTTATTTGAGGAAGCTACAAAAAAACTGATACCGAGTTCCCCTCCCCGTTTGAAAATGGCCAATGGATCAAGATCTTTTTCAGAAAGGAAAAGTACAGCTTTGGCTCATGAAAAAACTATGAATTATGCGGAGTACATAAATGACAATTCAAGTGAAGAAGTTCTATGTTTAAAGGCACAGGTAACGTTTTCATATAGTCCATGACTTATGCCATACTTACTTTCTTAGGTGCAGGCGATCTAACAAAAATTTGAGATATGCTACTTGGTGAGTCCTCTTCCTTTACAGTGAACCTATTACCGATTCTTGTTGGACACATCCATTTTAAATTTTCACTTTTGGTTCAGTTTTAATCATTCATTTAAAACTGCATACAATTTTAAGACTGCCAATATCCTTGTTTCATTTAACATATGTTAATCTTCCCCATAAGGCAAAAGAAATCTTACGAAGTGATAGTTTCAAATGGTAATTTCACTTCAAGAATAGTGCTCTAAGAAAAGTAAAACTGGTGCATTTCTTCAACAATTATGAACCATCGACTTCAAAACAAGTAAATCAAGATGTATGTCTGTGTGTGCTTGACGATCATGATTGATTGGCCATCTTTTGTTTCTTAGTGGTTGGCTTGCACCAATATCTTTTTCCTCTAGATACTTCTATTTAACTTCAAAATTGTAGTTTTGTGAGGCTCATATACTTGGGAGATTTCATTGGATAATACTTTGTAGGTTGAAGAACTTACGACCAAAACCCAAAATCTTGAAGCAGAACTTGAAAGAAAATCAAGGCAATTGAAGGAGGTCACAGCAATAGCAGCAGATGAAGCTGAAAAATGCAAATCTGCTAGGGAGGTTATAAAGTTAATGACAGCTCAGGTTGTATTTATGTCATTATTTCTGGAAAAAATCTTGGCGCAGCTTTTTCACCGTATACTTATTATGAGATTGGTGAAACTTATGTTCTAGACTTCAGGTTTAAGAAGCGTTTCTTGGTATAACATTGCCCCTAATTAAAGCCAAAAAAGTATTTCTGTTTAACAACCGATAGTTCAAAAGAAAACGACCTGCAGAGGCATCATTTAGGTTTTTGTTAGTTAAGTACATCTGTATCCCTATCTGCTGCCTGCTCACTATTACGTCATAGCAACCCTTTTCGTAAATTGAGTGCAAGGCATCTGCAACTATGCACGCAGAAGCACTTGCACAAGCCTACCTATATCTTCCCTGAAAGGAAGGAATCCTTGGACATGCTTATGAGTCGTGCAAAATTGCTTCTCTGTAAGATTAATAGGACACTACACTACATACTATTTATTATTAGCTAATTGTCTCATTTTAACTTTAGTCCATGAGTTTTCTTGGGTATTAGGGGCCTTTTTTAAAACAAAAGTTTGATTCACCGTTATCCTGTCAGTTCTTTCTGAAGATGTCTTGTTATGATACTGGATGTGTTACTGCTTAGGCATCTATATGTCAACTGATAATGTGTGCGCCAAACTTCTAATGATAAACTTTTTATTGGTCTTGCAGATAAAACAGATGGCTGAAAGGCTGCCAGAAGAACAGAAGGCCAGCCAAAGTACAAGTTCTATTGCCAATCAAGACTTGAGTTTGCAGAACCTATCCTCCAGTGGGTTTCATTCAACCAGTGAGATCGCACATGAAATTGAGTCCAATGGCAATTCAATAGATACTCATATGCTATCATATGGAGTAAAATCCCAACATGAGCGGCCACAGAGGGTTATTCAAGTTGAACCAGGCGTCTATATAACTTTATCCTCATTACCAGGTGGTGGCAATGAACTCAAGCGCATCCGTTTTAGGTACTGGTATAATCACTCTAACAATAAAGTCAGCAAGAATTTGTAACATCTTCCAATTGATCCTTGTCTTTGTAAATAGTATCCATCAACCATTCCTGGTGCTGGCCCTTGATCACATTACCATACTTAAAACCCTTTTGCTAGGTTTCTGCAATGCATAGGCCATTACTCTTCATAGTTCAGCACTCTGCCTTGCTGAAAAAGTTTTAGTGACGAAGATTGATTAAGTGTTAAATTATCTTTTACGATTGAATTACAATGAGAACCGAAATGTGTGAGAACTGAAAAGAAATCTTGGTGGCAAAAATGAAGAGAAAATGACATTTAAATGAGAGTGAGATGTACTTGATGTGAAGAACTTCAATGTCTAGTTTGTAGTTAAAGGCCGAACACAGTTTCATTCATCACCATTTACAATATCATTTAGGTTATTTTACAAACCACCCTGGTCATCAAGGAGGCAACATATTTTCAAGAGTAGTTGTATGAGACCTCACTTTTCTTGCACGATTCTTTTAACTACTTGCGTTGATTAATAGCATGCTTTTTTTGTTAATTTAGATGTCTTTTTCTATCTCTACCTGGTTTTTTTCTTTCCATTTGTTAATCTTTCTCACGTCATTTTACTTTACTGCAGCCGCAAAAAGTTCACCGAACAAGAAGCTGAGAAGTGGTGGGCAGAAAATGGGGTAAAGGTCTGTGAGCGGCACGCAGTACAAAGTCAAGAGTAATGGGTATACCATCAACGTTTTTTAGTGAAGGAGGTTGATCAAATTGACTCTGTTCGATTCAATTCGAGATTAACTCAGCTTCGAGGAACTCAGTAAGTGTGCAACATAACCCCAATTTCTGTCAAAGGAAACTATCAACTTTCATATTCTCCCTTCGGTGGAGTTTTTCAGGGGAATTCCTGGGTTCACAATTTGACAAATAGACTCAGATACAAAATATATGAATATTTAGGGAAGAGAGGTTAAGAGGAACAGCGAAACAAGATGTCATTTTTAAACTCATTATTGGGTGACCATGGCTACTCATTTCTCGTTTTTAATTTACCCTAGTCTAGTTAACGATGAAGGAGGGAAAGCATGTATCTTAAAAGAGAAGTTCTTGATTCATGACTAAATTAGTATTGCACTCTGTATTTCATTCTGGGATGAATCGATGTAAATCTCTACCAAAATTTTGATCTTTTGGCTCATTAATCATATGTTTTCTTTTCGATTCTCAACTACAAATTGCACCCCAGGTCAAATATTTTCTTACTAGTTCTTATTGTAATTAAATATTAAAAAGGAAAAGAAATTTACTTTTTCATATATGCTATACACCTCCTCTACAGAGAACCAACTCATAATGATGACTCTATAACAAACCTCATTGAGAAACCTTGAAAATCTTAAGGAAAGGCAAAGGAAAAATGATGACCTACTAGAACCAGTTGGTTTGAACAATGGATTCAGGTACTGAACTACCTCCCTCTTCTTAAGGGTGTGAGATTGCCACCAATTGGTTCTGTATCCTCCTTAAATGGTTGAGTTGATGGATCAGCCAGACTTGGCATCCGAGAAACACTGCCTTTGCCTTTCCTGGCATTTGGTCCAATCTCCTCAATCATGTATTTCCATCCGTCAATTGGTCTCCTCCTGCTAAATATGTGACTCTTAATAAAACTGGCTATCTGCAATCAATTATAGAAACTCAAACGTCAGTATGTAACCAGCAATGAAATTGGGAGGAAAAGGCATGTGAAACAATAGAGAGATAAAGAATGTGATCAACAGTGAGGGCAGAGAAAGATGCCAACAATTGAAGAACCAACAACAAATTCTGTTTAGCATTCAACATTGGAATCGGTTAGCATTCAACATTGGAATCGGTGCTCTCCAGAAATTTGAGAATGTTCAGCTCTAACTGTTTGCAGAGAAAAAGGAAAATAGCACTGGCTCAGCTCTATAAAGATAAAGTTCAAAGTTTCAAACTTCTATCTGGTGCCTGTTTAATTAGTTTTACGTCTCATCTTTTTCTTTCCCTTTGTTTATCCTAACCAATAGTTACAAACAAATTGCAGCTCTGACTGCAACCAATGGCTTAGAAATTAGAATCATAGTGGGATAAAATGCTATGCAAGTAACTCCATCACTATTTCACAACAAAGAAGATAAATTGCAAAAGAGATTAGAAGGGAATTAGATGCTTTGGTCTATTGAATCACCTGGAATTTGCAATATGCAAGCCGACGATCAAATTCCTGGAGAAGGATATCTTCTTCCCTCTGTGACATTTCCCATATATTTCCATCTTGTGCTTTTGCCATTGTTTCCCAACCATCAGGTTTGTACTTTAAGTCGGAAGAGCTTGGGATTCCAGAGTCATCCAAGTTGTTATTGGTTGTGTCAAAAATCCTACAAAATGCAACCACAAAACAAACATTTGAAAGTTATAAACGGTTGTATCCATCAATACTACTCAAAAGACTATGAATTTAGCATAAGCTGCCAGAGAACAGGAACATCAGGATTCTAATCTAATCACACAAAAACTAAGGCTTAGTCCACAAGAGAACAAAAGCATGACAAATAAATGATGAATGTTACAATGTTCGAAGGAAGACAGCTAAAGCATCCAGATGCCCAACTCATAATATTGCTCATAATTCCTCAATACAAGAGCAAGCTCATATCTGATACTCAATGAGAAATTAGATAAGAAAACATACTCAGAACAGCTATCCATCAATCTATCGATGTCATCAACACCAATAACCGAATCACCCAGCTTAGCTTCCTGTTGCTTCTCAATCTCTTTCATCCACAACCCAGCATGAATCCTCTGTTTCTTCAATCTATAATCCTTCTTCATATTCTCCAAACTATAAAGCGAAGAGCTTTCACGCTCATCGCTCTTCATCTCTTTCTCTTGTTGTCGCTCTTGGGTCTTCGACATTTTACGCCTCTGGTCCCAGTTCTCATTCATCTCCTCTACGAACGCCTTAGTCTCCGTGTCCACATCCGTCGGCAGCACCGTGGCCGACGGGAAGTTCACGTCCGTCTCCCACGATGCACGGTCTTTTCCTGTGAGGTCGTCGGGAAGCCAAGCCGTTTCCCAAGCGTCGTTCCACTCATAGTCGCCGTTATTGGGGGCTTTAGATGACAAAGCTCTGAAGAGAAGAGCTGATACCGAATAAGGTTTCAAGATTGTCGACGAAAGTTCAAAGCTTGGCTTCAATTTTGTAGTTAGCTTTGCTATGCCTCCAAGGTAATACATAGTAGCTGCGGGTGTTCAGCTTCAAGCTTAAGGGTTTAACGTTAAGCCCCCTGGTCGTGGAGTATCAAAATTAAAGAGAAGGGACAGAGAGAGATTATTTAAGCCCAATAAAGGTTTGGTTCTAGGCTTAGAAAAACTGTTTCGACTTTTGTTGGGCCGAACTTTTGAACAAAAAGATTCGATTTTTAATGTTCGTGCCTCGAAGAAATTTCAACAACCGGTGTAATTGCTGTCAGACGGCGTCTGGTGCTGACTTCTCATTGACGCCGTCGCAGGGCGGTGGAGGAAACCCTGAGTAGCAACTATGTCTTTTTCTACCGTAATTGTAAGTTCCGTTTGTTCTTATGCAATTTCGTTTTTCCTCAATCATACCTCTCTGATCTGCTTTAGCCCAGGAACTTATGGCTTGATTCGTGTATAATTTGCTTACTTGGTTGAGGTGGGATTGGAATGTAAGGAAAATGGAAAGTTGCCATTGGAGGAGAGAATTACTTGAGTGAAGAAAAATCGGGCCTTTCTCTGTTGAGAAGTACGGGAATGAGAGAGTAAACAAAATTTAATTATTTTTAAATGCTTGATAGGACAAGCGAAACAAAAAGGATTTGGTTACCTATGAGGAGCGGTTGGATGCTGAGCTGAAGCTTGTCAGAGAATATTGATTCTGTTGCACGAGGGAACTCTGGAGAGTTCAGTATGCATTGAGCTAATGCAGCGAGAATGCTTCTTACTCCAAATGAGAAGAACTTACGTCGCGTTCTTGAGGAATGTATCAGGAGATGAAAAGGTATGGACTTTTGGAGGAGAGCCAGAACAAATTTGGTTGAGTGTGCCCCTGATAATCATGTCATTGTGCCCGGGCCGTGAGGGCTCTGGGCTACATGTTGGCATTGACTGCAGAAAAACTTTCTTGGTCGCCACCAGCAGACTCTTGTGTTCAAGGCCGGCATAGGTAAGTGAAAATTTCATTGTTAATCAGGGATCAACTTGAAACTGGACAAAAGTTTGACCTAAAATTGCACAGGCTCGTACAGAATGTGAATAAATGTTTATTAAAATCAATTGCATTAAGCTTGTGGAGGATCTGTTTTTTATTTAAAATGTCGTGTTGTAAGCTTGCTAGGATTATTTTCGGGGTGGTTATGGCCTTAAAGTTTTCCAATGAAGTAGTATCATTCAGCATCAAGTTTCTTGCCAGCTATCTTCCATTGTACTGCTATTTTGTGGTGAGTCGAATATTACTTATCTTGTGATCTTTGTTTTTACCAAGCAGGGTTGAAAGGCAAGTGCTTAATGTTCCATCTTTCAAGATGAGGATGGACTCACAAAACAAATTGATTTCCTCCTTACTAGTCCCTTCGGCTGTGGTTGCTTATGGTATTACTAAAATATTTGTCAACTTTATTAACATGTCATCTTATGTGAGACATGTATATATTCATGTGTAACTTCTTGAACAAAATTGACAGAATTGCCGTACAACCTTTTTATTCCTGTCCTGGATACCCATTACTTAGTTCATTATGACTTAAGGATTAAAGAAATAGCCTTCTCTCTTTCAAAGTCCCTCAAACGAATGCATGCAAAATATTACCTATTGAAGATTTTAAGCAAACAACAAACTTATGATTCTTGAAAATTGTGATATTACCCACTGAACAAGGTGAGTGTTCTACTCATATTTTTTTTTGTTTTTTTTAATTGATTTTGTGTCATCAATCCCCATCATAAATTTGTCTAATTTGTTATGTATTTGTCCTCAAATGTTCTTTTTGTATTTTCTTTCCTCACTGCAAGACTTCGCATCTCAAAGAAATTTCTATTGGAATGTTGTTGTTGTTGTTTCCCTCAATGCAAGTGTCTTCTAGGTTTGTTGATTTTTGGGGGCTTGTCATGATTTGGGTGCCTTGTCATTATCGGGTATTTCAGTGTTTTAAGGCATGGGGTATGTGGGTATATATAACAATTTATTTAGGGATGACAATTTGCTAGCCAGGGCCTAAGCTTGAGCCCATCTGGGCTCAAGGTGAGGTGACATAGGCCCGACCTATTTTTTTATTTTTAAATAAAAAATAGAAAATGATGTCATTTTTGTTATAGTTGTTTGACTTCAGGTCAGTCGAGCCTAAGTAGCCCTAGCCTGAGATCTGATTCTTTTAAAAAAGGTCAATCCAGGCTTGGATCGTTGATCAAGGGCTAAGGTAGGCTAGGCTAGGCCGGGCCCAAGTTTAAATGTCATCTTAAAATTTATTATATTGGAATTTCAGTTGTGGGGATTGATTGACTACTATATTATTGACTTCTACTAGCAATTGCTTTAAAAAGATGTAGCTTCCAAGCCTTAGGACTCACGACAAATCATGTAAGTTATAACTTAACATGAACATAACCAATTGAGAACTACAAGCTTTAATAACCCACCTTGCGAATTTTCTGTTACTAAGCACATTCATTTGGTTGGTCATATCTTATGATGAAGGTGTGAATTGTACAAGATTCTTGAATGAATGGTTGTATTTTGCTTCCTTTGGTGCTATTATTTTATTTGTGGGTTAATATGTGATAAAGCTAAGCCACTAATGTGTTACCATATAATTAGTATAGGTGTTAGGCAAGGACTTCACATAAGACTACTTGATATAAGCAGGGCCACGATGGGGGCGTATCAGAGGGAGCCCAAAGGAGATAGCTAGTTATGCCAGCTGGGCTCATGACCAGAGTTAGGGCCAAGAGGCTTAAGGAGGCCTTATATGCACATGTGGGCCAACTTATGGAGAAGATGGAGCTAGCCAAGCCTATTAAAGGAGAGTTAGTTAGATCACAGCCCAAATTGATCCACTTGTCTCGAATCCTTAGACCAGATTCACTAGGGACGTGAAGATCATTGTATTAAGCTATTCTTTGTCATTTGAAGTCCAAGAGGAGGCGCGCTTATGACCAGACTTAGTGCCTCAATGAGACCAGACTTTTAAGCGCATGCTTATGATCTATTCTAGATTTATTTATATTTTGGACTTCCATGTATTTTAAGCCCAAGTCTTTTAGCATTAAGCCTTGGTATAAAAACTTATGTTTTAGAGTTTTGGAAGATAACTTTGATCATATTATTTTCTTGTGTGCCACCAGCTATATTGAGAGGAGAAATCCCTTTTGTTCTTTTCAACTTAGGAATTAAATATCACTTATTAACCGAATCAGATTGTGGGGTGATTTTGATCCTAAACAGCTTCCTAGGTTTGTTTTTGCCCATTATCTAGGTTGTTCGAGACAAGTTTTTTGTGAGGTTTAGGAGGTAAATTTGAAATCTTGTGTATCGGATTTAATTTTGGTTAATTTGAATCTATCATCTTCTTGTTTTTTTGAATTTGAACTTTTGAATCCTTCAATTCCGTGGTTTTTTTATCAAAGCCAAAGCTTCCATTATCACATTAAGGAGTTTTGAACAACCCCTTTTTGCTTCTTCCGTGTGTGCTCGTTATTTGGTATCAGAGTATTAGTGTGGAGGAGAATTCTTATTCAATTCCATCGGAATTCAAGAAACCGCTACCCATCACCATCCAATCATAGTCGGTTCATCAATTCAAGTGTTAACGTTCGACCTAGGGTTTCAACCTTTCTTCTTGTTTCTTATTTTAGCTAAGGTTTTTAATTATTCTTTTTGGTTCTTTTGTTGAAACTATCGACCTATGTTAAAAAAATTCTGAAAAAGAAGTCCAAAAAAATATAGAAACAGCATAAAAAAATTTGGTTTCGTTATACTCGTACTTGCTTGTTGATTTAATTTGAATCATCCATGGTAAGTAGTTTTTTTTTTTAAAATTGCTAGCTTGTTACATATTATTAGTTTCGAATTGTTGATTGATTGTGATTAGTTAGGGTTGTTTATTCTTGCGAGTTGGTTCGAAATTTTCACACCCTTTTGATTCTTTTAATGGGTTAAGAATTGGTCCTAAGTGGTGATTTGAATTTTAGAAGGAATTGAGTGATAAAAGGTAAAAGTGTGTGAGCTTATTTGAGGGTATCATTATCGTAACTTAAACACGAGGGGAGTGATATCATTTGAGTGAAACACATGAGGGAGTGTGTGAGATTGTTTATTACTAACCTTATTTTGCAAGTATATCACTTTATATACAATATCATATGGAGGTAGTAATTATGACAACCAGGGGGGATATGCAAATATCGCTTTCACTTTGAGAGCCATGCAGCAACAATTTGAGAGGTTCAATCTAGCCTTAACCGAGATTAGGGGACAGATGGATGAGCTTAGAGAAAGGAGCTGTGAGGAAATTCAGGGGAGGCGTGCAGGTATACACCAGCAGCAACCACCACCTCAATATGAGCTAGAGGAGGATGACTTTGAGGAGGAAGAGGAGTTTGAGGTATGCAGACCTAAGAGAGCTCAAAGAGTTAAGCTATTTAACAGGAGAGACGGAGACCTCAAATCGATCAAGATACAAATCCCAGCCTTCAAGGGAAGGAATGATGCAGAGGCTTACCTAGAGTAGGAAAGGAAGGTGGACTTGATTTTTAAATGCCACAATTTTCTGAAGATAAAAAGGTAAAGCTATCCGCTGTTGAATTTACAGATTATGCATTACTATGGTGGGATTAGTTGGTGACATCCAGGAGGAGAAATGGAGAGATGTTAATTACTACTTGGGACGATATGAAGGCATTCATGAGGAAGCGGTTTGTGCCTTTTTACTATTATAGAGAGATGCACTAGAAACTTCAGAGACTCACTCAGGGGTTTAAATCAGTGGAGGACTATCATAGGAGATATAGATGGCTATGATTCGAGCCAACATAGAGAAGGGCCTAGAGACTACAATGGCCAGATTTTTTAGTGGACTCAAAAAGGAGATAGCCAATGTTGTGGAGTTGCAACATTACTTAGAGATTGAGGACATGATGAAGATGGCTATGAAGGTAAAGAGACAACTCAAAGCTAGAATGACATCAAGGAGTGGAGCAAGCTCTAGCTACTTATGGAACTCCAAATGGCTTAGAAATGGAGAAGTCTAAGGGAAAAGGAGTGGATTTCAAGGAAACACCTAAGAAGCCGATTGGGGGATTTGAACAGAAAGGTATTTTCAACATCCAAGTTACTTCTAGTAAACATTCATCTATAAAATGTTTTAAATGCTTGAGTACTGGCCATATTGCATCTCAATGTCTAAATAAGAAAGTCATGGTTATAAGAGATAATAAGATGATTGATTGATTGGTTCGGAGGATAATCGTAGTGAATATGAACTTGTTGTTGATAATAATTTTGAGGATGATAGTTACTTTGAGAGATTTGTTACAGGAGAAGCGTTAGTAGTTAGGTGGGTACTGAGTGCTAAGGCCACTAATGAGGTTGTAGATCAGAGAGATAATCTTATCCATTCGAGGTGTTTAGTTGGTGGGAAATATGCAATTTAATCCTTGATGGGGTAGTTACACTAATGTAGCTAGCTGGACTATGGTACATAAATTGAGTTTGACATGCAGAAAACATCCGAGGCTATACAATTTACAATGGTTCAATGATAGTGCTGGTGTGAAGGTGACTAGGCAGGTTGTAGTGCCATTTTCAGTAGGGAGATATGAGGATGAGGTGTTGTGTGATGTAGTACCAATGGAATCTATGTTACTTGGGAGACCTTGGCAGTTTGACAGGAGGGTAACACATAAAGTATACCAATGGGTACTCCTTTAAGTTTAAGGGTAGGAATTTTATTCTACTACCTTTATCACCTCATTAATTGTACTTGGACTAGATAAGAGTGAGTAAAAGTGAGGAAGGTTCGGGTAGTGAGAACAAAAAAAAGTAAAGAGAGAAAAGAGGCCTAAAAAAAATGAGTTTGGCCTAACAGTGAGTGACTGCACAAGTGAGGAAAAGAAAATAGGATGTGCAGGAAAGAAGAGCTCAAAAAGAGAAAAGAAGAGAGAAAAGAAAGAGAGAAAAGTGAGCTTGTTTGCTAAGGGAAAAGACTTGAGGAGATAAACTGGAGAGAAAAGAGCACTAGTAATGGTGAGATACAGAGAGTGTTTAGTTTCTGACACTAACCCTCTTGATACTTTACCTAGTATTTTTGCTTCTCTTTTGCAGGATTATTCAGATGTTTTTCCTGAGGAGATGCCCAAGGGACTACCATCCTTGAGAGGCATCGAGAACTAGATTGATTTTGAGCCCAGAGCTTAAATTCTAAACTGCCCAACTTATAGGAGTAATCCTGAGGTGACAAAGGAACTTCAAAAGTAGGTGGATGAGTTACTAGAAAAGGGATATGTGAGGGAGAGCTTGAGCCCGTGTGTAGTGCCTGTGTTGTTGGTGCCTAAAAAAGATAGAACTTGGAGGATGTATGTGGACAGCAGAGCTATTAACAAAATCACTGTAAAGTATTGCCACCCTATCCCTAGGTTAGATGATATGCTTGATGAATTGTATGGTGCATGTATCTTTACAAAAATTGACTTGAAAAGTGGATACCACCAGATTAGAATGAAACTAGGAGATGAATAGAAAACTGCTTTCAAAACTAAATATGGGTTGTATGAGTGGTTAGTCATGTCATTTGGTTTAACTAATGCACCCAGCACTTTTATGAGGTTGATGAATCAAGTCTTGCGTGTATTTATTGAAAAATTTGTGGTTGTTTACTTTGATGACATCTTAATACATAGCACTAATCTTGATGAGCATGTCATGCATGTGAAGTGTGTCTTTGATGTATTGAGACAGGAGAAATTGTATATAAACCGTAACAAGTGTATATTTTGCATTGATAAGCCAGTATTCTTGGGATTTGTGATTAGTTCTCAAGGGTTGAGGTTAATAGTGAGACGGTGAAGGCTATTCGAGAGTGGCCAACACCTAAGAGTGTAAATGAGATAAGGAGTTTTAATGGGATTGCTAGTTTTTATAGAAAGTTTGTTAAAGACTTCTTTACCATTACTGCTCCTTTGATTGAAATAATCAAAATGGAGAAAGGGTTTGCATGGGGTAAGGAACAAAAGCATGCATTTGCATTGTTGAAGGAAAAATTATGTTATGCCCCTATTCTATATTTGCCTAATTTTGATAAGGCTTTTGAAGTTGAATGTGATGCTTCTAGAATTGGTATAAATACTGTGCTTTTGCAGGAAAACAAACCAATGACATATTTTAGCGAGAAGGTGAGTGGTGCACAACTTAACTATCTGACCTATGACAAGGAGTTGTATGATGTTGTGAGAGCATTGGAGGTATGGCAAAACTACCTCCAGGCTAAAGAGTTTGTCATTAGGACGAATCATGAGTCCTTGAAGCATTTGAAGGGACAGAGCAAGCTGAACAAGAGACATGCCACTTGGATGGAGTTTCTAGAGATATTCCCCTATGTCTTATAGTACAAACAAGGAAAGGAAAATGTGGTAGCTGATGCACTATCTAGGAGGTATTTCTTAGTTTCTACTCTTACTTCTAAACTGTTAGGATTTGAGCAACTTAAGGATATGTTTACTTCTGATAATGATTTTGCTACTGTGTATAATCCTTATGAGCATGCTACTTTTCAGAAATTCTATAGACATGAGGGCTATTTGTTTAGGGGTAGCTAACTGTGTGTGCCTAACTGTTCATTGCGTGCTTTATTTGTGCATGAAGCCCATAATGGTGGATTGATGGGTCATTTTAGGGTTGCTAAGACACTGAATATTTTGCATGAACATTTCTATTAGCCTGGTATATGTAGGGATGTTAAGTGTCTATGTGTCAAAAGCATTGCCTGTAGACAGGCAAAATGTACTGTTAAACCCCATAGATTGTATACCCTTTTACCTGTGCCTACTAAATCTTGGGTTGATATTTCTATAGATTTGGTTTTAGGACTGCCTCCAACAAAGAAAGGGTATGATATCATCTTTGTTATTGTTGATCGATTTATTAAGATGGTGCATTTCCTTGCATGTCATAAGATTGATGACGTCGTGCATGTTGCGAATTTATTCTTTAAGGATGTTGTTAGATTGCATGGTCTTCCTAGGTCTATTGTTCTGAGCTATTTTAGGCATGTGTTGTGGGGCAAGTTAGGTACCAAACTGCTTTATTCTACTACTTGTCATCCACAAACTGATGGTCAGACTGAGGTTGTCAATAGACTTTGGGTACTTTATTGCGTGTTGTTATGGGCAAGAATTTAAAAACTTGGAGTGATTGTTTGCCATTCATTGAGTTTTCTTATAATAGATGTGTGCATTCTACCACGACTTTTTCACCATTTGAGCTTGTCTATGGTTTTAATCATTTGACTGTTTTGGATTTGGTGCCTTTACCCTTGCATAAGTTGTCTAGTACAAATGGTAAGAGGAAAGCTGAGATGGTCAAGGAGTTACATGAGAAGGCAAGACAACACATTGAGCAGAGGAACAAGGTCCATGCTAAGTAAGCCAACAAGGGGCGCAAGCTAGTGACTTTTAAACCTGGTGATTATGTTTGGGTGCATCTGAGGAAGGAACAGTTTCTTGCCTAAAGGAAGTCCAAGTTAGATCCTAGGGTTAATGGTCCATTTCAGGTGTTGGAGAACAATGCCTACAAGATTGATCTGCCAAGTGAGTACAATGTTTCTGTTACCTTTAATGTTGCTGACCTTTCTCCTTTTGATATGGATTCAGGTTTGTGGACGAATCTTCTTGAGGAGGGAGGGACTGATGTGAGCAAGGCCATGGATCACCATGATGGGGGCATATTAGAGGGAGCCCAAGGGAGAGAGCTAGCTATGCTAGCTGGGCTCATGACCAGAGCTAGGGCCAAGAGGCTTAAGAAGGCCTTATATGCATTTGTGGGCCAACTTATGAAGATGATGGAGCTAGTCAAGCCTATTGGAGGAGAGCTAGTTGGATCACAACCCAAATTGATCCACTTCTCTTAAATCCTTAAACCGGATTCACTTAGGACTTGAAGACCATTGTGTTGGACTATTCTTCGTCATTTGAAGCCCAAGAGGAGGCGCGTTTATGACCAGACTTGGTGCCTCAATGAGGCAGACCTTTAGGCGCATGCTTATGATCTGTTTTGGATGTATTTATATTTTAGGCTTCTATTTATTTTAAGCCCAAGTCTTTTACATTAAGCCTAAGTATAAATGCTTATGTTTTAGGATTTTGGAAGACAACTTTGATCATATTATTTTCTTGTGTGCTGCCGACCATATTAAGAGGAGAAACCCCTCTCGTTCTTTTCAACTTAGGAATTAAACATCACTTATCAACCGAATCAGATTATGGCATAATTTTGATCCTAAACAACTTTCTTGGTTTGTTCTTTACCCGTTATCTAGGCTGCTCGAGACAAGTTCTTTGTGAGGTGTTGTAGGTAAATTTGAAACCCTGCGTATTAGATTTAATTTTTGTTAATTCGAATCTAACCTCTTCTTGTTTCTTTAAATTCAAACTTTTGAATCCTTCAATTCTGCGGTTTTCCATCAAAGCCGACGCTTTCATTATCACATTAAGGAGTTTTGAATAATCCCTCTTCGCTCCTTCCGTGTGTATGCGTTACTAGTGATGGAAATCATGATGAATATGAAGATTTGATGAGGTTGTTGTAACTCAAAATCAAATGACTCTAAAGATTGGGAAGTTTTATAAAAGAATAAGAAAAGATGTAAGTTTCCAAAACTGATCACAATTCTCGACATTTTGTTGTTGGGATAAAGTTCAATAGTTATAGTAATTTAAAAGTTATTTATTCGAAGATACTCCATAATGAGTGGGTACAACATAAATTGAAAGACAATTTGTATAACAAAGATGAAGGCTCAATATGAGCCAAATTGTCCATATAGGGTATATGGTAATTAGTTAACCATTGAGCAAGACTTTTGTTGCAAGGATAATTAAGAAATAGCACAATGTGGGAGATTAATGAGAAATAGAGAATTCACTTCTAATTGGCTAGCTAGGGAGTTAGGAGGAGTAAAAAATGGAATGTCATAAAAATTCTAAATGATATGCATTGAAGAAGTTAAGAGGCTTAATGAATCATCACTCCACGTAGTTATGAAAGTGAGCTACAAAGAGTCATTCAACTGGATTGGTCACTATTGAAAGAAGAAAGTTCATTTTAAAAAGATTTTATATTGGCTTTGAAGCGTTAAGAGTTGGTTTTTTAATCGGTTGTTTACACGGATGATTTAGAGCATTATTAACGTGATAGAAATAATCAAACGTTTCTTTTTTGTAATAGTGTAAAGAGAAAATTATGATTTATGGAGTTGATTTTTAAATTTATATGATAGCTGGTTGGAGCTATAAGTGGCTAACAAAAGGTTAGTTAATGTTTAATTATTTTCTAATAAATTTTTAATTATTTGCTAATAAAATGTTAATTATAATTATTTGTATATATTCTTATGTTTCTACATATTATTTGTAAGTATGTTAATAATTATAATTGTTTTCTAAGAATGTGTTAACCCCGAGCTCATGCATGTTGTATAAGTTTATATTTGCATAAATTATTAAAATTGTTTGCATACTTTGCTAGTTAATATCAATTGTTTCATTTTATTTTATGGGGTTTAGTGGATGTTCAAGATCATATTTTACCTACTATCAAGCTTTGTAGAAGTGTAAGATATAGAAACATGAAGGGTAAGTGTACAAGACTATTTTGGAGGGCTATCGATATTACATCTAGATGAAAATTTAAGGAAGAAATGGAAGTGCTATCCAAAAAGTTGTACGTTGATTTCATGTTCAACTCTATTAGAAATGGAAGAAGAATCTTCTCATATATTCTAATAAACCATTAAAAGAGTATTTACAGAGTGTATATATATATATATATATAGTCAATTAGGATTGTTATATATACGAATGTATAACAATCCGTTTACTATTATGAAGTTAAATAATTGACTAAAGTGTTCTATTTTAAGATTTGGGTTACTTACAATAGCTGTATTATCCACATACATAAATATAGCAATAAGACTTTCTAAATCTTTTTTTATATATAAACAACGAGTAATCTGCTTTATCTTGCATAAACCCATACTCCAATAATGATTTTGTAAGTTTAATATTCCCCTACCTTGAAACTTCTTGAGACCATACAATGACTTGTTTAATTTGTAAGCCAGTTTTCAACCAGTGTAACCTACATACTCCCTTTAAAATGCAAGTCTATGTAAATTATTTCATTTAAATCACCATGAAGAAAAGCATTATTAATATCTAATTGAAATAACTACCAAACTTTAATTGTAGCACTTGTTAAAAACATTTGAACTATGCTTTGTTTGGCCGTAAAACTGAAAGTATCTCGGTAACCAAAACAAGGTTTTTAACTGTATCCATTTGCAACTAATTTGGCATTATATCTGTCAACATTTCCATCAAGTTTTAGTTTTACCTTATACACCCACTTAGAAACAACTGTGTGTTATCCAATGGGAAGAGGGACAACTATTCAAGTATTATTTTCGTATAAAGCATCAACTTCATATTGCATGGCATCTTGCCAATGAACAAATTGAACAGCATGAGAATATGTGGTGGGTCAAAATTTTGAGACCAATAAGTTTTGAATGATTTATAACTAGGAGAAAGATGAGTACCAAAAAAAATGGTGAATAGGATAAGGGGTTTTGGAAATAAAAGAAATAAGAGAAGGAGGTAAAGTACAATGGTAATTATGAAGATAGGTAGGTAAGGATTTGACTCTAGTACTTTATTTAGGTAAAAGTAGAAACATAGAGATAAAGAAGAAAGTGCATGTAATGTTAGGAGGAGAAACAAAATTAGGATTAAATCTAATGTGTGCACAATCATCATGATATATGTGATGCAAAACATTAGTATTAAAAGGAAAAATAGAAGGTAAAATAAGATAAGAGAAATCAAAAAGAGCAGGAGATGGATCAGAAGAAGAAGAATCAAAAATTAAAAATTTATATGATGAAAAAGTGGAACAAAGAAAGATGGTCTCATAAAGAACATCACAATAAACAAAAACAAAATGAGATTATAGATCATATAGTTGATAGCCTTTTAGGGAGATATTCAATAAATACACAAGGTTTAGAGGGGAATTTTTCTTTTTGTTATGAACAAGGGAAGATATAAAACATAAAGAAGAAAAAAACTCGTAGGTGATCATATTTTGGTGGTTTGTGAAACAAAGGCTCATAAGGAGTAATATTATTAAGTTTTGGAGTGGGAATTATGTTGATGAGATACAATGTTCTAAGATTTGCATATCCCGAATACTTTTTGCGTAAAGAAGCTTGAAATAAAAGAGACTTACCAATTACTAAGATGTAACGCCCCACTCCCGTAAGACCCAGACCCGACATCAATGGTGATATCCGAATCCGTGCCCTACTAGGATGGGATACTACATCACTTAGTCAAAAATTTTATTTTGAAACCATCATACACTTACATATGGGAATGTCGCGGAAAACAGAATACATAACCAATTTGGTAAATACCATGACCACGAGGATCCATATATATATATACACAATAACATAAAAGCAAAGTCTTCACTCTAATGCAGACGCAACTGATCCCGCCCTCAACTGGCCCTCCACGATCACTATACGCCTGTTACCTGACGGGGTATTCTTCTGAGTCCTGAAAAACAATTGCAAATTTAAATGAGTTTTTTTGCAAACTCAATGAGTGACCATCATCGATGGTCCACTCACTCAAGTACAGAATTCAATAAGAACTTATGTTCTCATTGTTTCTCTCTGATCTCATTGACAATTCTATCTCAATCTCGTAATATATTTTCTCAAAAATTCCACATTTACACATTGACAGAAATCTATATTCATACGTCCCATTTTTCGATACACGAGTATTTCACTCGTTTACTATTCAATTAACATTTGGCTGTGACCTAGTGCCTAAACTGTCCCATCGAAGGGGCTCAATAATATCTGACCCTTATCCAATACTGGATACCGGGTTCATTATATGCTGAGCCTAAGGCTCTGAATCAGTCATGAACTCGAAGTTCATTTTCGCACTTTGAGCTAAAAGCTCTAATATTCCATACGACACTAAGCATATCACAATCAGTCATACATTCTATAATTTGGAGTACCCCATAACTGTTTTCACACCAGTATATGGCATTTTGCCTATTATTCAATCAAACATATCATAATAATTGTAGTCTGTAACCCATTATCAATTATCAAACCTATCAGAATAATTGCAGTCAGTAACCCATTATCAATTATCAAACCTATCGGAATAATTGCAGTCAGTAACCCATTATCAATTATCAAACATATCGGAATAATTGCAGTCAGTAACCCATTATCAATTATCAAACCTATCAGAATAATTGCAGTCGGTAACCCATTATCAATTATCAAACACATCAGAATAATTACAGTCTGTAACCCATTATCAATTTATATCAGTGTGGTGACCAAGTATTTATACTGTCCCTATAAGGGCACATTAATCAGTGACCGCTCCTTAGAGGTAGGAGAGCCCTCTGGGTATGCACTACTTCCCACGCGTCTTAGAGATAGGAGAGCCCTCTGGGCATGCACTAACTCATCAGTCGTTGAGCTTTTCGCTCTGAAACTGTCTCATCAAGGGCTCATTAATCAGTGAACGCGTCTGAGGGGTAGGAGAGCCCTCTAGGTATACACTACTTCCCACGCGTATTAGGGATAAGAGAGTCCTCTGAGTATGCGCTATGCCCTTTCGAGGGGTAGGAGAGCCCTCTGGGTATACACTACTTCCCACGCGTATTAGGGATAGGAGAGCCCTCTATGTATGCACTATGCCCTTTAGAAACTGTCCCATTTAGGGCTCATTAATTAGTGAACGCGTCTAAGGGGTAGGAGAGCCCTCTGGGTATACACTACTTCCCACGTGTATTAGGGATAGGAGAACCCTCTGGGTATGCACTATTCCCTTTTGAGCTCAAGGCTCTTTTTCAGTAGTCGAGCTTATAGCTCTGATCAGTGTATCACAGTCATTTCTAATCTATTCCAAATTTTTACATCACAAACACAGTTACACTTTCACATTCTCATAGCATTTCTGTATACTATCATATCAATACTCCGGACTTTCTATCCGAAGTTCACATTCAATAGTATCACATCATTTTACTTCAGAGAATCTAAATCACCGAATTCTAACATTTAATGCTTTAAGAACAGTCTAGGTCACTCACCTGGTTTCCGCGCTAACGCTTGGCCGTCTCAGCAATGACGGTGGACCGACTTTCCAAAAGCCTCTATCATAATTCAAACACTAAATATCAATTCACACTCCAAATATACACGTTATGCACTTTAGTGACATTCCCGAGACTATCTCAAAATCTCCCAGTCAATAGCTTCCCTAAATATCAGAACTCGATAAACACTCAATTTATTCAATTTGTTTCAAAAACCTGAAAATCAATGTCCAACTTATATGAACTATCCTTATGCCTAAATCATGCTTTACTCTAACTTCCATCCAAAAATTGAGAACTTTAAAAGAATGTTTCAACACTCCCCTATTTCAAAAACGTAGAGACCCTTGTCTCTAGTTCAAAACAAATCCAAGATTATCTCATTTGAATATCAATATAAAAAGTTATGGCTTAAAAACCAATTGGGAACAGTAGCTCACTGCGGCGTCAAAAAGCTCGCCGCAACGAGGGAGCAAGTGTGTGCCGCGGCGTGCTCTCTCGCCCTCATCGCAACGTGCCCCCTTTTCTCTCGTCGCGGCGTGCGCCCATGCGCGCACCGCGACGTGCTGGCCTGCGTGCGCCGCGGCGTGCACATTTGCGTGCATCGCGGCGTGGTCATGAGCATGTCGCGACGTGCGAGTCTGCTATCGACTCCTGAATTCAATTTTCACCCCTTTTTAATCCAATTTTTCCCATCTATTCAA
>JANIHY010000001.1:2871435-2883731 GCA_027479065.1 Erythroxylum brevipes
TGTTATTCCTAACAGATTCGGTTAGCTAACAAAATATACGTATATATATTTATATTTACTATATATGTATTCTATCAGCATCACACTCCACAATAAACTCCTTAGAGAAATCTGGTAAAGTGAGGATCGGAAAAGAAATTAGACAATTCTTCAACTCGTCAAAGTCTCCTTGAGCTTCGGGACCCCAAGAAAAGTTGTCTTTCTTGGTGAGTTCAGTGAGGAGTCGAGCGATCTTCCCATAATCTTTGATAAATTTCCGATAATACCCAGTGAGGCCAAGAAACCCTCTCACGCCGGTAACATTCTTTGATATAGGCCAATCTTTAACACATTGAATCTTGATAGGATCCATTGCTACACCTTCAGTTGAAATAACATGTCCCAAATATTCAATGGATTGTTGTCTGAATAAGCATTTCTTCTGATTTGCATAGGAATGATGCTCAATTAAGAGCTGTAAAGCTTGTTCCAAGTGTTGGAGGTGCTGCTACCAACTTCTGCTGTAGATCAATATGTCATCAAAAAATACCAGCACAATTTTCCTTAAGTGGTCTAAAAATCGAATTCATAGTAGATTGAAATGTGGATGGGGCATTCATAAGTCCAAAAGGCATAACTAAGTATTCATAATGGCCTTCATGAGTCTGAAAAGCTGTTTTATGAATATCTTCAGTCTTGATTCGAATTTGGTGAAAACCGGACTTCAAATCAATCTTAGAGAAATACTTGGAACCATGCAATTCATCAATAAGCTCATTGATAGTGGGAATTGGAAACTTATCAGGAATGGTTACCTTGTTCAGGGCACGGTAATCTACACACATTCTCCATGAATTGTCCTTCTTTTTAACTAGAATTATCGGACTGGAGAAAGGGCTAGTGTTGTGTCGGATTGCACCTAATTCAAGCAATTCCCAGACTTGTTTTTCAATCTCATCCTTATGGTGATAAGTATACCTATAAGGACGTACACTTACTGGATTGGTTCCATCATATAGGGTAATGGCGTGATCATGATCCCACGAAGGAGGAAGACCCTTCAGTTCTTGGAACACCAATCGGTTTGCTTGCAAAATTGAAGTTAATTCTTGAATTTGGGCTGGAATTAAGGTGGTACTAGTCTCCGAAACAAGCACACTAACCCCGCACTTTTGCTGTTCGTTTTGAAATTCCATCGCAATGGAATGGAGCATCCACTACAAGGCAAAAATTGTTGGGGCTGCTTACAGCCTTGCCCCCTCAAGGTGACTACTTCTTTCCCCTGCTCAAATCCCCATTTCACTGTTTTTTGCTTGAAGTCTACTCTCACCTCTCCTAAAGTTTCCAACCATTCTGCACCCAAAACCAGATCTATTCCCCCCAATTGAAGAACATATGCATCAATTAGTAGCTCCACATCCCCTACTAACACCACAAGTCCCTTACACTGACCTTGTGAGAAACATTTTGTTCCATTACCCAATTTCACTCCATAGGATTCGGTTGGAGTCACATTCAAACCCAAGTTAGCTACTAGGTCTTGCGAAAGATAATTATGACTTGCCCCATTGTCTATGAGGAGCAAGATTAGAACTCCAGCCAGCTTACCCTCAATTTTGAGGGTCTTAGACTGGATAATCTCCCCATACTTAGCTACTTGACAAACCATTTCCCATGCTTCACCAATTTCGGTCTCCTCTCTGTCCCCTATACCTGAAGGAAGCCTTTCTTCTTCGTCGTTCCCTTCCCCAATCAGTAATCTCAAATGCTTGTCAGGGCATACATGGGTAGGGCTATAGTGCTATCCACATTTAAAACATAACCCTTTAGCTCTTCGATCCATTAGTTCCTAATAAGAGAGGTTTCGGGTCCCTTTTTGTTGCCCCTCAATAGCCCTCTCCACGCCGGGTCTCCATTCAGTTCCACCGGTAGGATGTGTCGGGGGTCGGGCCACATTGGGTCGCATGCTGTCCCAGTTGCGACTACCCATGGTCGGGTTGGGGGGTCTGAACATCGGGACACCCACGGGTCTCCAACCCGCTGTTGGTTTGTTAGTCTCTGATGGAGCTAGTTTGCGCTCCATTTAGCAATAGTCTCATAGGAAACTACAAACACCAAAGCTACCAGCCAACAATGGCCCCTTCAACTGAGACAATACAAAGAGAAAAGATACCCCTTTTGTACTATCCCATTCCCTTACATATTCTCCTCCGTCTCTCCTCTAACTAATTCTTCTCTAACCGTTAGCTGACTCACATTCCCTGCCTTAGTGATTCTCATGGAATATGTTAACATGGGTTTGTGGCCCATGTTCAGTTCCTTCCCCCTCTTTCTCCTAGAGTAAGTCAATATGGGTTTATGACCCGTATTGCTATCACGCTTTACCCTTGAACTTACACAGCTACTCAAGACTGGCTGATGCTATTTACCTCTGGGTCTTTTATGTGTTCTGGAAAATGCAATTAGACTAGATAACCAAGCTATTGAGTTGATATCGATATTTTGATACTTTGCATGCCACAAGTGTTGGCAGCATTGCTAATGGATGAGTGAATTGTAGGAACCAATTGGTTCCGATAATTTCTTGGTTAAACATTATACATGTTGTCCAAGGACTCTATCCTTGATGTGTTTGCATGACAAATAAAAAATATGGAAGCAAATGATCAGAGAGATTGAAATCGAGTAAGAAGAAAAACCTGTAGGAATGAAACGAAGAACAGAGAAATGTGAACTTTGTAATTGTCTTGGATTCTTACCTTCATAATGATGAGTAAAAGTAGATCAAAATTATAAACTGACCTCTTCAGAATATTTTTTGTTTCATCCAAAATGGACTGAGGTTTGGTTCATCAAATGACTTGCTACTCCGAAATTTTGAAGTTTAAGAGGAGATCAACTAACTAATCACCATGCTATTGAGAAATGTAATAGACGTCCTCCCTACACTCACCCCCTCATTTTCCTTTCATACCTGTAATGCGTTTTCTTGATCCACTTTTTCATGTTAATTAATGCAATAAGCTTTCTTTACACAAAACTCAAACTCTCTTTTAGATGCTGAGATGGAGAGGTGTGAAGAGGAGAGATCATTATTGAAAAGAAGATTGGTTGCATCTGCTGTTGAAATTGAAAGACAGGTACTTTAATTCTTTATTGATCTTAGAGTGAAATAGGCTCTACTCAGAAAATTATGGTTCAACACTGGTTCAATTTACAGAGGATGAAGTGCTTACCCTGATTTGGTTGGAAAAACCGGCCAAGAAGGGATTTCTACCTGTGCTATTTCTTTGGAAACATGGAACTGTATGGAATCGTGAGCTGGGCAGATATCAGCAACTAAACGGGATCTCATTATTCATTAGGTTAAGGTTGATGTGCCAACGTAAATGTTGACTTGTATAATGTTCTGTCCTGAATGCTAAAAATTTTATCATGTACACAGGATGAATCTGTGCTTCCAGGCACTGGACTCGTGTAATTTTGACATGTTCAATACATTCAATGCCCTGAATTTCTACATGAACAAGTGATTAATTTTCCCTGCCCTGTTCCACCTGATGCAAGTAATAGCCATTTTACGTTTTGAACGAAATGGAGAAGAATAAGTTACGACTGGAAGCCTGGAACAGGGTCAGGTGAGACGCACGCTATTCGGGAGAACCAGCATCAGACCAAATCCAAAATAGTAGGGGAGGGAATAACAATTGGTTGAACCAAATGTAAGGATGGCAATGAGCCGAGCCCAGTTTAAATTTTTTTAATGTCGAACTGCCCTCAAGTTGAGGTCTGATCAATGTATTTCACCGAGCTTAAAGTCTGATCAAATTGCAGTAATAACAATGAACATAGATGCACCGCCACGTGAACCATGATTTATTGTCTGTATTTCAATCTGTTGCAACTAAATCTAATTCTAGCATCCACTAGTGTTCACTTGTATTCTCAACTTTCCCAAACGATACAGTACCAAAATTAGAACAACAACACCGCACCATAAAATAGATATCAGGATAATTACGAAAACAATTAGAATTTTCATGAATCAAAACAAGTAATTTAACACAAGTATACCTCTGGAATTAAAAATAAAAATAACCAGCCCCATGCTTGATTGAAAAATACTTTGTATCCAAATCAACATCCATAAAATCATAAGTTATTGTGAGGATAAGAGCTGTCAACAGTCAAATTATGCATACATTAAACAGAAAGGATGAACCCACGAGGGCGGTGGAGCAGCATGGGCTTCTCCATCCTTAATCAAAATCTTAAGTTTGAGTATTGAGAATGAAGTCGTTTTAAAAACTTGTGAGGGAGAGCTTTGTCGCCCAAAAGGATCCTACCTGCTCCAATCCACTTAGATCATGCTGGTTGAATCTTGCATATAGTAGTATAATAAATGTGTGAAATTAGATATTTTATTCTAGAGAACAACTAAATAATAATATAAAATACATCAAACTTTTAACAAATTACTTTTGCTAACTCCTATTACTCTCTTTTGTCACCAAATAAATATATTGAGAATTTTGTTGTCTGAACTTGATAAATGCTCCAATATACTTTGGTTCTGCCAGATTCTGGCAGGACGGAACGTTGCCGTTATATTCTATGCGATCGGTTGTTTTTTGTGGTGAATTCGACGTGAAGATACCTGCAAAACAAAGAAGGCTTGTCGGGGGTTGTATCCCGATTAGCCCATCCGACGCTCAAGTCAGTCTTTGGTGATGGTGAGATTGCCGTAAAAGTTGAAAGAGCTAGGTTATGATTGTGCGTACCTCCGTTATGGAAGAATTATACCTTATATATGGTTTTTCAGTTAGGTTTAGGTCTTTACGTGTTTGCATGGGAGACTTCCTTCTTTGGATGGGCTGAGGAGGGCATGGGTTGGACTTGGGCTTGGCCTAAGCATAAGACTGATCTTTGAAGAATGGATCGATCGGCCCTCGGGTCGTTTTGACTGAGTCCGAGCTCAAAACGACCGACCCGACCAAAGTCTAATCTAGACTGTGTAATTCCTTAGCTATCCATGGCATACATTAATCAATGACTGGGTGTGACTGGGTGTGAACTAATTAAGCCTTCGACTCAACAAGTTATAAGTACTACTTTTGAGACTTGGGCTGAGAAATACAAATTTTGCATTATAGTAAAAGGCAAACTTTTGTGCAGGCTTCTCGTTTTGTGAAAATCGAGAACGTCATTAACATTTTTTTTAATATTTTACAAAGAAACTGTATTTATTGCTTCAAAATTCACTCTTAACAAATTTCTCTTCTTTTAAAATATTAAGAAAGGAACATTTGACAGACGGGAGCCATGTCGTAGATATAAGATTTCTGAAAGTGACTTGAACTGCACCATAATTTACACATAATCAATTATCCTAAAACTAATTATTATGAATCAATTGTTTTAATATTAATTTGTAAAAAAGTAGAAATAATATAGAAGAAAATAAGCAAAGAAAAATACTTTGAAAACTCGATAAAATTCAGTTTCACAAAAACCTAGTTCAGTCGCAGTTGTATTGAACTGTATATATGGCTACTTTATATAAAATAATTGAGTTAGTAACTATAAAATTTCTAGTATAAACAAAAATTAAAAAATTAAAAACAAATCAATATTCAAAATTTATTAACGCAATTCGACATACCTTATCTACGTTTGCTGAACTCTTACCTAGCTTAACATTTTTACTAACTACAATAGTTTTATTCAAGATTTTATTGAGCTAACTCTTTCAATCCTTGACACTATCCCTCGTCCTCATAACTCATGAAAGTAAATCACACTCAATAGCATAATCGCCTCGTACTAACTTCAACTGAGGATTTTCTCAACAGCATTTTATAATAAATGATGAAAATAAAATAACTTTAAATAATAGAAACAATAATGAACATAAACAAAGACAACACTTACGATAAAAAGCAACTCTCTTAAATACGTCGCTTCATTAATAAAAGAACGAGAAATTGTCCACTAAGAATGCTGATGTAGTCTTTCGATATTATCACAGGAACTCCTTACACACAGCGCAGAAAAATTACCAATGAAGACGAACTTTTCTTCACCAAAACGTCATAAGCATCGGAGTTGCAAAATTCACAAAAGTTGCTGAAAATTTTCACACACCACCACCACTAATGACAAGCACAAAAACACATAAAATCAATACTCAATCAACCCAACATAAAATCACACCATCGACCAAGAACAACAACATAAGCCCATCATTCCTCCGCTAAAAAATGACACCAATATAAGCTCACACACCACGTGAAACACAACACAAAGACAGATGCAAAATAATCAGTAGAATCTCCAAAAATCTAGCTGCCAAGTCACCATGACCCTACCAATTTTTTTCCACAAAAGCAACAACCAAAACAACCCCAATAAATCACACAATTAGGAGATAAAAATATGTCGTCCAATGTAGATAATATCACCAAAGCAATTAGCTGTCTTAGATAGTCATTATCCCCAAAATAAGCAATCAAATATGAATCCAGAAATCACCAAACATCTACATCTTAACTTCATCTTCAAAGAGTCTCACATAAGATAAAATATTCATCATAATAATATATACTCCTCAAATAATTAAAGATGTCTAATTACAAATAATGCCTAAAATGTCACATGCATCAATTTAGGTAATTCAATTAATCTATGTAACCTCCATATACAAGTAAAAAGACTAGTTTTTTATTACTATTAAAATATAATAAAAAATATCACCCTTACACAATCATTAACATAGTATTTATATAATTATGTACAAAAATATGATTACAGTCCAATTTTATTATCCTTATATAATCTAAAGATCATTCATATACTATTTTCACAAAAGTTTAAGGTCATTAAAACTTTATTTCCATATATGTTTAGTGACGCTAAAGCTCTATTTTACTAAAAGCTTAAGATCAATAAAATTCTATTTCACTAAAATTCAAGGCAAAATCTTGAATTTTCCAACATCTAAGTAAGAAATAATTCCTGCATACCCCAATAGTTTCAAGCTATATAACATTAACCAAATTCAACTTACACTTGAACTTTTTTTCCAAACAACGACTTTATTAGCATGTCAATTACATTCCCTGAAGTGTGAACTTTTTTCTATAAGCTTTGATAAGATGCAATTAATTTTTCAATCTTATGAAATTTGTTTGTCTCTCTTGCGACTTTCCTTAGTCCTTCAAAAGATATTTTCATTCCCATGAGTGATGGTAAGAGGGTACGCGATATAATCTCCCCAACCATATCATCTTGGCTATTTAATGGTTCTCTTGCTCTATTATTGGCTATATCGTGCTGATACTTTCTTCGTGACATTATGCTACCTCTTGAACTAGAATTTTCAGCCTCCTTAACATATGTTCTAAGCTGTTCTAATACCAACTTTGTACTAATTCTACTCTCTGTTGAATATGACATGACCCTTCCATATGTTTTCTTAAACTTATATTGCTCCACAAACACTAGATCCTTAATTAATGATTACCCTAAACCTTTTACCAAAGTCATGAAACTTATAAAAGCATATCACCTTGTGTTTATCATCTTTTAATAAACTCTCTTTATGAAGATTTATTATTTTTTACTCGTTAAGATGACTCAATCATATATGAAATATGTAGTATTATCTTTTTTCCCTAAAGATTAAGATACAACTACTAATTTAACTATCGTCTTTCCCATTAATAAATAGATGTCATGTTATAATTTATTTTTCATCACAATCAGCATACCTTTTACTACCTTAAGATTCATCATAACCAAATAACTTATACCAAGACTATCAATAGTACTCATGGAAATAAGATTCTTTAAATGTTCAAGAATATGTCAAGCATCCAATGTTTTGATAATTCTATCATGCATCTTAATCTGCAACGAGTCACTATCTTTGACAACACGCTCTCCATCATCTCCAAATCTAATAGTATAATCCACTCTTTAAAAGAACAAAATCATTCTTTATTGAAAGTCATAGGATAAGTGACACTAATGTCCATCACACATCAATATGTAGAATTAAACTTGTGTATGGTTAAAATGTCATTATCTTTTCTGTGCTTTTTATCCAAGTTCTCCTAGACTACAACACTTTTTCTTGTATCTATTTCCTTTTTCTTGTGTATGGTTAAAATGTCATTATCTTTTCTGTGCTTTTTATCCAAGTTCTCCTAGACTGCAACACTTTTTCTTGTATCTATTTCCTTTTTCTTGTTTCTAGTCTTCGGTTATAATAATCCCTCTTAAAAGTGTCTTTTAACTTTATAATTAAAGCATCGAATAATTTTAGCCTTCAATTTGGGTTAAAAATTACTCTTCTCATATAAATTATGTAAGGAACACAAATAATTATTTATTGATCCTCGTCTTTATTTTAATCCCAACACCTTAATTATAGGTCCAAGATAATCTAATTAAAATTACCGATGTAGTCTTTAACCTATGTACTTTCTAGCGTCCTCATTAAGATATACAAATGTTGCTTTGATATAAATAATTAGTAAGTGACTTAAACAATGAAACTCTATTTTTTAAAAGTGTTTAGCAACATTAAAACTCTATTTCAATAGAAGCATGAAATTATTAAAGCTTTATTATAATTTAATACAAATCTCACAACAACATATTAAAAAGTGTATACCGACATTGTTGCAGCAACCAACGTCCTAATTTTCAGTTATAAGATTGAAGTTTCAAGTATAATATTGCGGTGAAAGTATTTTCCTTCTCTTTAAAATATTTGAGCTTAAAAAAAAAACACTTTTATAAACATAATCTTTGATCTTACTTTTGACATTTTCAATTATTTCCAAGTAATAAATCTAAATGCCAAGAAAAGAAAGCATAGTTATACCCTCTTCGCTAAGCACTAGCTGGAAGGCCTTAATTACTGACAACTAAGTAGGACAGATCTGAACTTCTAAGTTATAATCGTTGACTTAACTGAACTGCATTTTCGAGAAGAAAAAAAAAGGCTTCATTCAGAGCATTTTAGGAATAATATACGGGGCATGCTGCTATTCTTATTATATATTTAGTCAAACAATCTATTTATGATCCGGTTGATTTGGGAAATGAGCAAGTGGACGGGCGGAGCTTCTGGTAAAGTAAAGTTAGTTAAATACTTGATTATAGAAAATTATTAATTAACGGGTCTATCATTGACATTGTTAAGACTAATTAAGATTGTTTGGTCGAAACCTTGGTCTTAGTTTGGTTGCCTGCTACTTCCTTGGTGGTTGGCATTTAGAGCAGGTAAGGCTTAGCATGGTTTTGTGAATAAATGAAACTAACTTAATAAACGAAGCAAATGCACATGTATATATCTTGAGTTTTTGGATATATATCACTAGACCTGTTGCGTGAACGGCTAATACTTATAGAACACTAGCAATTGAGATAAGAGACTTTATTAAGTATGGTATGGGAGTTTGAGATAATTATGTACCTTCTAAAGGTGCACAAAAACAAAAATTCCTTAATTAAAAATTAAACCAACAAGAATTTAAAATTAAAGAAAATAGCTTTTTACGGTATAAAAAACTAATTTCAACACGAAACATATAACATACATGGAAACATACACATTTCAGATTTCCATACATATTAATGCACCAGCCACGTACCTTATTGAACTCCAACAATTATGAACAAAAATCTTCCCTCATATGCACGTACTTTATTGGAGCCAGCTGTCGAAAATGAATCGCGAAATAGAAAGCAATTAAACCCCGGTTATTTGTTGGAAGAACGTAATTGCAATCGACAACAATAGGTTTACCCCATACTGTCTTTACAATATGATAGAGGTTCTAGTTTGGCACCAAGCATCGTGTTTTTGCTTCCCAGTGTTGTAATATAATGTAACGATCCGAAACTTCGATATTAAACATGCAACATGTATTCAGGTTTGGCCTCTCATGGATGTTTCCTTCGATCAGTATTCATCGTAGAACTTCAGAATTGGTGTATGATGTTGCAGTATCTTCTCTTCCACTGCAAATTCAATTCGTATGATGAGTGACCACAATTGTATAATAGACAGTTTTTAGGTTTTGCCATGACAAACAACTGGACTACAGAAGTAATAATTCGTTAAGCCAGACTCGCTTGAGCCCACCCACGAAAGGGCACACTTGACAAGTTGCCCACACTTTAATTCATTTAATGAGTGATGTCCCAAAACAGTCGGACCATCCCATGTCATAAAATATTCTTCCAGGTAATAAAAAGTAGATAGTTGGTGCTTAAGAGTCCTAGTGTGAATTTAGCCTCTTAACTCAACAACCTATAAGACTTTGAGATTTCAGTGAACAGCTTCCGTTGGTCAGAATATTCAGTTTCAGAGGAAGAAACAATTAGGAGGAGATGGCGATCGGCAGTTTCGCTACCGATGACAGGCCTGCAAGTGAGTTCAACGGGAAGATAACAGCTTCAGTGGTGATTACTTGCATCGTTGCAGCATCTAGCGGCCTCATTTTTGGCTATGACATTGGAATTTCGGGTACGTTTACCTTTCCCCAGTCTCGTTCACCTTATTCCAGTAACAATTTGTACTGGGGTTACCTCCTTTTTCTGTCAGTAACGATGAAATAGAGTCTTGTGAAACCGATATCTGATCTTGATGTTGTAGCATCATAATTTCACTGATTACACAACAAAGACAACGTCTTAATAGAAGTTCCGTAGAGAAAACATAAACAAATGCAACGCATGGCTGTAGCTACTTCTTCATTTAACAGAAGCCGATAGATCTTAGTGGTAGGCAACTCGGACGTCACAGCTTTAACGTAAATGAATTCGTTGCTTCTTGATACGGGATTTGTTTAGGATTTCTCGAAACATAAAACAATAAGGGTTATTCAGAAGGTTTGAACCATTCTTACAGAATATTCAGTCCTTTAATGGATGATCCAGTTGATCTCAGAGACCGGTAGGAAGGGGCGGTAATAAGATGCTTCATATACTCTAATCTTCTACAACTAGTGGTTGACTTTGCTAGAAACTAACAAAGATTGTTTGGTTCCATCATTTTTGTCTTAATCTGGCAGCGTGCTTATCTACTTCCCTTGGTGGAGGACATTTTAGGTAGGTGATGTTTAGCTTGCCTTTGTATGGAACTTTTTCTTCCCTAAGCAAAAAATTGTAGGGAGTTACGGAAGTGTGAAGTTTGAACCACTTAATGAGAAATTCTCAAGCGAAATAATAACAAATAATATATAATTTGAATTGTCTATTAGGAATCGCATCTTCTCTTCCAGTACTAACTTTATTCTATATGATCTCATACATATTTTTTTTTTAGTCTCATATATTTGTGTAGTTGGGATTGTATGGAACAAGATTGATGTGCATGAGATTGTATAGAATAGAGTTAGTATAGAATTATGAATACAGAATATCTTATCCCATCTATTAGATGAAAGTTACATATATAGTCAATGTTAATATTAACCCAGCCCAATTTTGACCTAAATTGATCGGATCATTGATTAAAATAGTATGGCTCGATCTGACTATGGGTTGAGATCGGGCTAAGCACAAATCAGAATCAGCCCGTAATCTAAGTAGAACAACAAAAACTACATTATTTTATACATTTTAAAAAAAATAAAGATAGATCAAGTCGAATTAGATCGAGCCATGGGCCGGTCCGCCCATGAGTCATCTAATCAAGACTCAGGCTGGCCACCCAATTCATATCCTTAAGCCGAGCTCCATAAACTAAAACTTGAAAATTAAAGAACCTTTTATCTACATAATAGTGCTTTTTAATCCGCTAGAAAAGTAGTAGGACTAGATCTTTGGACCAATAATCTTATTTCTAACTCTATTCTGTGCATAACACGACTTCGTTTTGTAATTCGTGCATAATATAACGTCGTTTTAACTACAAAATGACATCGAATTAGGCACAAAATAAGGTTTAAACAAAAATAATAGAAATAGAGGATTTGAAAAAATTTTGGATGCCGTTTTGTACCATATCAAAACTGGTATAAACTTAGATTATTAGTTATACCGGATTTAAATATCGATCAATACTAACCAATTTTAGATAGTGTCGGTCAATATAACCGGTATTCAAAATACTGACCAAATATTAGCCAGTACTGAAGATTAAAAAAATAGGTTTTTTTGCAAAATTTGCAAAAAATTTTAAACTTTCCCTTCCTCCCTCCCCTCCTCTATTTTTTAAGTTTTTTAATTAGTTGTTTTATTTACTTAAACTTTTATAATTATTATGAATTTTTATTTTTTGTTTTTAAAATAAAAATAAT
>JANIHY010000001.1:3011692-3031172 GCA_027479065.1 Erythroxylum brevipes
TCAAAAGCATATTTAGCAGAGAGCACCTGGACCTATAGGGCAGTAGGATTATTGATCAAAGCCCAACCCAGTTTGGCCAGGAAGGCATCATTCATCTCTCTGATCCGTCGGAGGCCTAAGCCCCCCAGCTCTTTAGGCCTACAGACCTCCTCCCAGCTAACCAGATGTAACTTAAGGCGATCTTGCACCGAGCCTCATAAGAATTGGTGCATAGCTTGCTCTATATCATCACACAGCCCTTGCGGTAGCCGGACAGTCTGCATCGTGTAACTCGGTATAGCAGATATTACCGATAGAACCAATGTGACCCGACCAGCAAAGGACAACGTGGAAAGGGCCCAACCCGACAGACGGTGATGGACCGAATCGAGGATATGCTGGTAGGTATGCTTACTAACCCGCTGATGAAGGGGGCAACCCCCAAATACCGACCAAGATCGAAAGTACGGGAGAAGCCGAGCGTTCGGCTTAAGGCACGAGCAGTCGAAGGAGGGGCATTCTTGGAGAAGAAACATCGTGATTTTGCTCGACTCACTCGTTGACTCGATGTTGCGCAGAACGAGTCCAAAATTTTTCGAAGGACGTGAACCTGATCGAGGGTGGACTCGGCGAAGAGGATGAGACCGTCAGCAAAGAATAAATGAGAGAGGGGGGGCCCGTGTCTACTCAGCCGAACCGAATGCCAATGACCGGAGGAAATCGCCTAATTGATCTGATGGCCAAGGGGCTCCAAGCACAACACAAAAATGTACGAGGAAAGAGGATCGCCCTACCGAAGACCTCGAGCAGGCTGAAACTCCTCGCTCAGCTCGCTGTGCCAATTTACTTGAAAGGATACTGTTGTGATGCATTTTATGACAAGTGACAGGAGCGAGGCCGGGAGACCTATGTCGTGCAGAGTGACGTGAATGAAGTCCCAATCAAGACGGTCGTACGCTTTTTCGAAGTCCACTTTGATGGCCATAAATCCCGTCCGACCAGTTTTGCGTTTCATAGAGTGGATCACTTCCTAGGTAATGATGATATTGTCAGAGATAAGTCGGCCAGGCACAAAACTACACTGGGTCAGGTGGACAAGCGAATCGAGATACGGTTTGATGCGATTGGCGATAATCTTGGATAGGGCCTTGTAGAGCACAGTGCATAGTGCAATAGGACGGAATTGCGAGATGGAAGTAGGGGAGGGGATTTTCGGGAGGAGGACAATGATAGTGCGATTAAGAGCCGACTCCCACACTTCATGCCTAAAAATCCTCTGAAGGAAATGAATCAAGGAGGGCCCGACGGTGTCCCACTGGGATTGATAGAAAAGGGCGGTGAAGCCATCAAATCCCGGAGCTTTGTTAGGGGGCATAGAAAAAAACGCCTCCTTGACTTCATCCGGGCTGAGCTGGCAGGTAAGCTCCTCCTCCATGTGTGGCGGGGAAGGAGGGAAAAGCCCAGAGATAGCTCTCGGAAAAGAAGACCGGTCCTCAGGACGGTACAAATTCTCCAAATGGCGTCTCGCCATACCGCAGAGAGTCACAAGGTTGGTAACTTCCTGACCATGGCCATCAGGAAGAGAGAGGACGCGGGACAACCGACGACAAGTACGAGTAAGAGCGTGGTAGTACCGACTATTCCTGTCACCCTGCCCGAGCCATGGGCTCCGGGACCGTTGGTGCCAGAAAAGCTCCTCCTAGTACAGCACGGTCTCAAGTTCATTTCATAAGGAAGTCTCGAGCGCAATGAGGGAGGGGGAATCGGAGTCCTCCATAGGTTTTTGTAGGCCCTCAAGTCGGGCCATGAGTCGTTTCTTCCGATGAAAAATATTGCCGAACTCCGATATGTTCCACTGGTGGAGTGTATTAGAGAAACGGAGGAGCTCTCCGCTGAAGTTCGAGGAGTCAGGATGCCAGTTGGCAGCAACCACCTGGGGGAAAGATTCATGAGTGATCCACGCCGATTGAAAACGGAAAGGACGGCACGGAGGGGTAGTAGACACAGGAGCTAGGAACCGAATAAGGAGGGGCCGATGATCCGACTTAAGGAAAGGCAGGTGTTGGACCATGGTGCTCGGATATGCGGATAACCAAGTAGGAGAACCAAAACTGCGATGTAACCGTTCACGGAGGTGGCCCCGCTTCCACGTGAAACGCGGACTGCTAAAGCCCAAATCATGGAGGTGGCACTGAGTCATACAATCCCTAAAGAGAGTATTTATATGGGGTTGAGCACGCGACCCCCCTCTTTTATCGACACTTTCCAATGTAGCATTAAAATCCCCTCCCAGAAGCCAGGGGGCTGTGATATGCGGAGCAAGGGTCTCCAGGTAGTGCTAAAGATATCTTTGTAAGGCAGGGGTGGGGCTCGCGTAAATAGCCGTAAAATCAAACACTTGTTGATCCCATTGCACGCGAGTATGAATAAATTGGCGGTGAGCTAATCGGACGCGGATGTCGATATCCTCCTGCCAAAGAAGCCATATCCCGCCCGAAAAACCCGTAGCCTCGACCCGGAAGGAATTGCTAAACCCTAGAGATCGAATAACGCGCCTAGCTTGTTCGCCACTAATACGAGGCTCAACGATGACCACAATGCGAGGCTTTTGCAGGCAAACATAGTTCCGCAGGATGGGCTTGAAGGTCCGACCTCCAGCCCCTTGACAATTCCAGATAAAAATCATAATAAATCCGTAGAAAGCAATGGGGCTAACTTGACCCGGTCGGAACCAGGTCAGCCTGTCCAACGGCCTCGAGACGAGGAATAGTCTCGGGGGCGGGATCTGTATCCTCCATTGTCGTATCTGGAGGGTCATGCCCATCCCCAATCCCCGGGAGCTCATGAATGGGATCGGGGGGTCGGGGGGGCACATCCTCTAGGATAGGCTGAGGCAACGACATATCCATGGAGCTAGGGGGATCGGTAGGGCCCTCGTTTGTCGCGTCATGGTACTGGTCCGTAGGGATGGGCGGGGGCAAGGCCGGGTCCGAGGAGATCAGGGCCGCGTGCGACTGTATGAAAATTGCAACGTGTCCCGACATAAGCGGAGTGGGACTGGGTCCAGTAGGCCGGGGTTGTGGGAAAGAAGTGCCTGAAGGGGTTGAGCGGGGTGTAGGAGCTGGGGTTGTAGGTAGGGGGCCGGGCTCTTAAGAGATTGGGTGGGCCAAGGGAAGGGCCAGCTGGGACAGAGGAGAGGACTGGCCCGTATGGCCAGACAAGCCCATGGAAGAGGCAGGCCCGAGCGATGCCGCGTCCTACTAAAGAAAAAGTAGGGTTATCTTTTGTTGCTTATTTTTATTAACCTAAAAATTAAATTCTTGTTATAATTTAATTAAGTTCAAAATTTAACATAAATATCATATTAAATGTCAAGTAAATTCTAATCTTCCACGTTGACAACTTTTAGTGAGGTATGATGAGAGAAATTTAACAAAGTAATGATAATGTGTTTTGTTTTTGAATGTTAAGGGTCCGATGCGATTAGACCTTTTGCAAAATCTCCCTGTAAATTCCATTTTGACGTTCTCCTTTCAAGTACTGGAATTGTCCTCTTGTGGGGTCCACATCATTGATGGGGTTACCCTTGGATGATTCTACGAGAGCATCTTGAGCCAAAGCCGCGGAGAAGCTCGGTTCATTAACCATTTAGTTGTTGCGCGTCTCTCTTTCCCTCTAGAAGTTGAAGGCTTTCTTCTCTTCTCTCCCCAGATCTACATCCAAAGCATCCTCTAAATACAGGTAAGTAACTGTAAATAGTCTTTCTTCAATAGCAAGTGAAGCAACATCAACCATCTTGGTTTTGGTTGTTTTATCCTACCGTGAACTTGACGGGTCGATAATGGTTGGCCAGTTGTTCAGTTAGATTTTGTATTAGGGGATGATCTGCGTGGGATCAGGGATGTACTAATTCAATTTCTCTGTGGGTTAACTGCTTTTAGCACGGACGAGATTTGATTTGATGATTTCCTATGTTGTCTTAGGTTTTATCAGTCTACGATGGACCAAAGTGGGTACACAGTGGAAGTTACTGGCCTCTCTCCCCAGACCACAGAGCAGGTTGTTTACGATTTTTTCGCTTTCTCTGGCCCGATTCAGCATGTCGAAATCGTCAGGTATTTGCTCGTCTTCTATATTTTTTCCTGCTCCTTAATTGATGGCTTATTGCTTCCTGATAATGGATAAACTGTTATTTTCCATTTGTCTTTTAATTTGTTACAGGTCAGGTGAATACGCTTGTACTGCTTATGTGACATTCAAAGATGCATATGCCCAAGAAACTGCTGTATTACTGAGTGTGAGTATTGGCCTGCTAGCTTTTCTTCTCTTGACTTAATCTCCTATCTGGTTGGTTTTTTATTAGGCTTGCGATTTTTTCGCAATTGAGGGAAACAGTTGCGGTTAAGAAACACTGATGTTAATTTTACGATGAAAATTGAAGTCAACCGAACAAGTGCCCTTGGCTTGTATTAATGTGCTGAACAGCTCTTGGATCAGATTGTTCATTGCATTGATAATAAAGATGTAGTGGGTGTGTAATGATGTTCATAAGAAACATTGAAAATCTTGTCATGAATGGTTAAAGCACTTGGTCGTCCTCTGTTATTGTTTCCACTACATGTTCTGCAAGGTGCATACTTTCTCTCTTTGCTATTCAAATTTTAGATGTAACCCGTTGCAAGTTATTGTTGTATTTGTCTCTCTTCACTAGGACCATAAGAATTATGATGTGTTTCATAATCCGTTAGTCCTATCACTAATCTCATTATCTTTTCATATTTTTCATTATAATAATTACATGAAAAAAGACCATCATCTTTACTGTAGTTGGGGATGATTCAGTGACTAAAAAAAATATTTTTGCTGGAATTTTCTTCCTATTCTTATGGTCTTAGGGTGCTACAATCCTGGATGAACGTGTATGCATAACACGGTGGGGGCACTATCAAGATGATTTTGATATGTGGAACAGGTCTACATCAAGTCCTGGAAATGAAACAGACTCATCTGTAAGCTTTTCTTTCCTTCCTCATCTGTCCTCTAGCATATGGCGTGGGAAATTGTTTTCGTAACCTAAAATCAGTCTTTGCTATTCATCCTGCTATGTTATGCCAGAATCCTCAACGAAGCCAATTTGTTCAAAATGCTGGAGAAGCAGTAACCATGGCTCAAGAAGTGGTCAAAACCATGCTGGCCAAAGGATATGTGCTAGGAAAGGATGCACTAAACAAGGCAAAAGCTTTTGATGAGTCCCATCAAGTTTCTGCTTCTGCAACAGCAAAGGTTGCTGAGCTGAGCGAAAGATTTGGTCTTGCTGACAAGATTTTTGCAGGCATGGAAGCCGTTAAAGCCGTGGATGAGAAGTACCATGTATCTGAGACAACCAAATCTGCGGTATCTGCAACAGGAAGATCAGCTGCTGCCGCAGCAAACACCGTTATGAACAGTAACTACTTCTCTAAGGGAGCTCTTTGGGTTTCAGGTGCTTTAAACAGTGCAGCTAAAGTTGCAGCTGATTTGGGCAGTCGGGGCATTCAGCAGTGAGATGCTTTACAACAAAAATATAGCTTTTGGTACCTGTATATTACTTTCCAGGAAGTATAGCTAATTGTTTGTATAGCTGCACTGGTAGGAGTTGTGTGAATGATATACTTTGTCACTGTGACACTGTCGATGCATGGTATGTTCTTCCCATTACCAAATGGGTTGAGTTCTTTATTTCTGTTTTTTGATGTTTCGTTCCCTGATTTTTCAAGTACCCTAAAGTCCGAACGCCTCATATCATCATATGGATCGTTTGGCTTTGGTGGAGTGCCTGGAAATTGGCATCTTTAGGTTCTAAGAATTTAGGTTTCAAGTAGTCAATTAGACCAGTCCTCGATAGGTCATTCGAGCCAAGTATGTTTATAAGATCATGGCATTTATAAATTCACCTTTAACATTAATGGTTGATTATAGAACAAATTTTAAAAAGATATTAATAATATGAGTTAATATAAATAAGAAAATTTTAAGTATTTATTATTTTCGTATAATTAAATATTATTCTGATATTAATGTTAAGGATTGAAAAATCGGTAGTTATTTGTTTTTTTATAAAAATTTTATGTGATAATTGATATATTTTACTTAAGGTACCATATCTTACCCATTCAAAGCAATTTACGCGAAGGACTGTCTTTAACAGAATATATCATTTCTTGCTATGGAGCACGAAAAGGAGTTGTGGATACTGCTGTACGAACATCAGATGCTGGATATCTTACGCACAGACTTGTTGAAGTAGTTCAACATATTGTTGTTCGCAGAATCGATTGTGGCACCGCCCGAGGAATTTCTGTCAGTCCACGAAATGGGAACACGAATTTTATATATTAAGTGGACTTGAAGTTTAAAACAAAACAATTAATTAACTTTGATAGCGAACGAAGCTTTTAGTTGAAACTTGACGCGTGCGACATTGCATAAAAGGGAATACGTACATGATTGCGCCAAAAATAACCATACGTCAGCGTTTTGAGTATAATCATCCAACCGAAGGCTATGTTTGCCACCAATTCCGCGTCGGTGGGCGTATCACGTCAGCATCCTGAGGTGTGGAAAAGTAGAAGGGAAGCAAAGTGGTCAAAAATCCCAAATCAACTTGTTTATGAACGGCTCTGATTAAATTGACCCCAGGCTCATTTGATGTAACACCTGGTGATTCCATTCTATTGCCGGAGACCTTATCAGTTATCGCACTCATATTTTTGTGTGCCCGCCCAATTTGACCCGTTTTAACTTCTGTTTTTTTTTCCACGAATATCTCAATCCCTCTTTATCGCTCTTGGGTGTTTCAGATCTGTAGAGTACCACTTCTTCATCTCTTAGATGTTAATACAATCTTTCAGATCCTAATCGCCGGATTATGGACTCCTTGTCGGGTCGGGTTCCTTACAAGAACCTGAAGAAGGAGGTGGAGATGGAATCTGTGTCGGTGGCGGTGGAGCATCGGATTGGGTTCGATCACTCTTCTTCTCCTAATTCTTCTCCGCCGGGAACCGGAGCCTCGGGTCTCACGGCCAGACCGCCGACACACCACAGCTTGATCATTCTCGTTCTTAGTTGTACGGTTGCTGCTGGCGTTCAATTCGGCTGGGCATTGCAGCTCTCTCTCCTCACTCCTTATATACAGGCAAGTCGATGCTTACCTAAAACACTGTTTAGATTTAATACAATAGATGCGGGTTGAGTTTTAGAGGATATCGTGGTAAAGTTACTTATACTTGGTGCATTTCAAAGGATTCCATTTAAAGAATGTGTAGTCTTTTGTCATTGATGGAATCACTTATGGTATTTGACGTTCAGCCTTTTAATTTTTCTTAGAAAATTGATTCTGCTGAGTTCTTTGATTGGATTACCGTGAAATACTTGAGGAATATGAATTATGTGGAGAAAAACTGTGCGCAGAATGCGCATTAGGCACTCAATTGCGACGTCCAAAGTGAAATAACATTTATCTATTCTGATTAATGTTAAAGTCTGGTGTTTATTTACTTTCTCTACAATTTTAGTAACCTATCAAGACATGAATCTTTTACTGTTACATTCTAAATGTCATCGAAAATTAATCCAAGGTTTTTGTTGATATTTTGAATCTTCAATGGTATCGTGCATGGTTGAATGTGAATAAGGTTGGGATGATATTGTATTTTAAGGTAACAATGGAGTGTAAAGTACAATATGTGATGTGCATTGTGATTTATTCTAAAATTTGTTTTTATATGTTTGTCTTTTGGTTCAATTAATGTGATTAAGCCATTATTCATTACTTTTATTTTTGTTTGACAGATGTTGATTCACATTTGTAGTGGCATTTAGCTCTTATTTTGAGCATTTACATATTTTCTCTTGGTTATTAATTCTTAGTATGGCTGATCGTTGCAGACTCTTGGTATTGGACATGCCTTTTCATCATTTATTTGGCTCTGTGGTCCTATTACAGGCCTTGTGGTAGGTGATATGAATCTCTTATATAAAGTTTTTGCTGTTTGAACGCTATCTTCACAACATTTACTGATGCCTTAATCTGCTGATTCAGAAAATTGTACTGTCATTTAATTTCTTCTCATGTGATAAACAAACTGCTTGCCTTGTCTATCCTGCAACAATGACATCAAAAGTTTCTGGAGTTTCCATATCGGCAAGTGCAGTAATCAAATGTTGTCCTAACTGGAAGATTTTGTATAGTCTCAAGTCGAACTCTATTTGATATTTGGTCTGCAATAGAGATGCATATACATTGAAATTCTATATTAAAATAAAATAAACTAGTCATAGTTTCTATTTGAAACAAGCAAAATGTGTTAGCATGATACTCTTAACCTTTTTTACATTATGAGATGAAACATTTACTCTGGTGTAGTCAGACAGTTTGTTATTAATCATGCTCCATTCCTAGCTGAAACCTTTGTTCTTGTTTTCTGATGAAGTGCTTACTAATGATGCGGATGGATTGACTAGAAGAATTAAATAGTTGCTGGACTTACCCTCTATTATGCATATACTCTCTTAGGAATTGTCGTAGTTATTAGCTTTTTGGCTTTTAGGTTCAACCTTGTGTTGGGATTTGGAGCGATAAGTGTTATTCAAAATACGGAAGAAGGCGGCCGTTTATTCTTGCTGGATCTCTGTTGATCTCACTTTCTGTAAGTATTGTCTGTTGACTTTTGCTTTAATTGTTTATTGTTACATACTATGCTTTATATTGGCTGAACTAAGTGTTGTAAATTTAGGTGATAATAATCGGGTTTTCTGCAGACATTGGATATATATTAGGAGATACACGGGAGCATTGCAGGTTTCCATTGCCCCTCTGGATTTCTGGTATTTCATTCTGCAAGTTTTTCAAAACTTACCAACTCATCTGTGAAAATGCAGCATATACAAGGGGACACGAACAAGAGCAGCCTTTGTCTTCATTATTGGCTTCTGGTTGTTGGATCTGGCAAACAATACAGTCCAGGTAATTTTTAATCTATATGCTATTGTTGCATCCTTTTCTGACGCCATATACAGTGCATTTTAACTGTATATTATTCCATAAAGTAGATAATGGCTCCTTGCATATGTAGGGACCAGCTCGTGCTCTTCTTGCTGATTTGTCAGGTAAAGTTTCGTTTGCTCTTTCATATGTTCTTGATCTTCTAAAGTTTATGATGATATGAGTCTGGATCATAATAAGCTTGGTATCTGTTGTGATATAGGTCCTGATCAACGAAATTCCGCAAATGCTGTATTTTGTTCCTGGATGGCTGTTGGAAACATTTTAGGGTTTTCTGCTGGTGCAAGTGGGAGGTGGAATAGGTGAAACTCTATGAAGAGAGTTTTGTTGTATTGAGAAATATTCTATATGATCCATATGATTTTAAGCTCAATCATATGCGTTCCAGTTGTGATTTGTTTACCTGAAAATTCTATTTTGAGCAGGTGGTTTCCTTTCTTGATGAGTAGAGCTTGTTGTGAGGCTTGTGGAAATCTTAAAGCAGCATTTATTGTAGCTGTGGTAAGTCACTGATTTAGATTACATGGTAAAGCAATTAATTCAAATTCATTTAGTTTGCAGCCACTATGCTTTAGTTTCCTTGGTTGAATATGATTGAATTTTCTGTGTGAGAGATGAAGGTGGTTGAATTTGGTTGAGTAGGATGTATTTCTGGTGAGTAGGAGGTTTTTACCTGTAATTTGCAGCTATGTTGCTTGGTAGACGCTCTTGTTCCAATTAATCATCCGAGTTAAGGTTTTGAGTCATGTCTTGTGTGTTTTGTTGCTTATGTTGCATTTTCAATCACATATGTTCTGGTGTTATTTTCATGGCTAGCTAGAGATTTACGTTGCATGTTCGTCTTGCTACTTGCTCGTATATTCTGCATTTTATGTGAACCCAGTACTTAGTTTGTCATATGTGCAGGTCTTTCTGACATTTTGCACACTTGTAACACTATATTTTGCGGATGAGGTACCGCTAAATGCAAATAAACCCTCTCAAACATCCAACCGTCTATCAGATTCAGCTCCATTGTTGGATAGTCCCCGACAGAATGGCATTGAGCTTTCAAAACATGATTCTGATGCACTATCAGTCAGCAATTCTGGCGGAGACACTGCCAATACTGACTATAAGCAGAATCTGGACCAAAAGCATTCTGTCGAAGATCAAATTGTAACATTTAATGATGGTCCTGGAGATGTGTTAGTCAATTTCTTGACCAGTTTGAGGCACTTACCACCTGGAATGCATTCGGTGCTTGTTGTTATGGCACTTACTTGGGTAAGCACTAGTCATTGTGTATCGTAGGATTGACTGTTCCAAACAAGTATATGCATTATCCAAAAACTTTTTCAGTAATTATAGAAGCGATCCATCTTTCTAATGATTATTATGATGAATACCATTCCCTTATGTATTGACACAATTCTTGGTTTCATTGAAAATTTGAAGCTGTCCTGGTTCCCTTTCTTTCTTTTTGACACTGATTGGATGGGGAGAGAAGTGTATCACGGAGATCCAACAGGGAGTTCGAGTGAAGTGAAGTTGTATGGGCGTGGTGTCAGAGAAGGTGCTTTTGGTTTGCTATTGAATTCTGTAAGAACTCAAAATTGAACATCAGTAATTTAGATGCTTGGCATGTTTAGTCTATCTTAAGCCAAAGGTCCAATTTACTGAGGAATTGTCTAACTTTGTTTGCAACATAAAAAATGTGCTCTTGCAATTGGTTATATGCAAAAGGCATCACCCGGCAGAACTTTAACTGTCACATTTTCAATTGAAGATCTAAGTAGGTATCTTGTGCAAATAAGTAGTTTACAGAAGGTGGGATAAAACGAAAGATTATTCGAAAATTTACAAGCAGATCTGATGGCATAAATTTTAACAAACCATATGGGAAGGCAAAATGATGTAGAACAGAAGATAAGAATCTGGATTCAATTTACAAACTTGAGGAACATGTCAAAAAGATCGTTGAACAAAAAATTAAAACATATTGTTTTGCTATTTGATTTGGATCTCGTTAAATGAACCTTATGCAATGTTTACTTTTGGCCAGGTTGTTCTTGGCATTAGTTCATTCTTCATTGAACCTATGTGTCAGAAGGTGGGGGCAAGACTTGTGTGGGCCATGAGTAATTTTATTGTATTTGCTTGCATGGCTGCAACTGCTGTCATTAGTTCCATATCAGTTGGTGAATACTCTAAAGAAATTGAGCATGTAATTGGAGGAGATATGTCGATCAGAATTGCATCCTTGATTGTATTTGCTCTTCTTGGCTTCCCACTTGCGGTATGTATCTTGTTTATCTGGACTAACTGCTTTAATTCTGCATCTTTTCTCAAAGCATCCATTAATCAGTTGTCTGCTGCAGATTACATATAGTGTGCCATTTTCTGTCACAGCTGAGTTGACTGCTGATTCAGGGGGTGGCCAAGGTTTGTAAAGCAGTTAATTCATCTCAAAATTCCTGTTATTAAGGTTAAGGAATCAAGAAAGATGATCCAGATGATGTTTGATTGGTGTGCAGGATTGGCTATAGGAGTTCTTAATCTTGCAATAGTTGTTCCCCAGGTAGATGCGCGCATGAGGATTGTTTCAAATTTACTTGCTCTGATTTTGGAAAATGTTCAATATGAAGTTGGATATTCCAACCGTGAAAACAGTTGGAATCTTTGCGTGGTTTAAAAACAATGGAGTAGTTCTTTTGGATGAGTTAGCTGGTGGTCAATGCTGCTGTGCTTATCGTTAGAATGCTCACATTGTTTCTTTTAGTGGACCATGGAAATTGATTTCTTTTAGTCTTGCTCTTTAGTTGTGGTAGACAATTGCTATAATTCCTTCCCTTCTTCCATCGCACTTCTTTTCTATTTTGCTTCCTCTTCTAAGTCTGGTTAAATCAGTCCAAGCTGATTTCATTTTTATTTTTGGTCTGGCAGATGATTGTATCCCTTGGGGCGGGGCCATGGGATGAACTGTTTGGTGGAGGCAATATACCTGCTTTTGTACTGGCCTCTGTATGCGCCCTTGCAGGTGGTATCATTGCAACTCACAAGCTACCAAATCTTTCAAGCAGTTCCTTCAAGTCGTCCGGTTTTCATGGTGGCTGAAAACTGAAACATCACGTTGAATTAATCCTGAGCCTTTCGACGATCCTTATAGACAGATGTCAGATCTTTGAGCTGCTTACAAAGATGCTGTTCTATGCATGCTTATGATTTATATATATAGCAAGGGAGTTATCCATATATACCCCCCAATTCATTCATTTTTTTGTCCCGATCGTGGGCTGCTGTATTGTACCTAGACTGTAAATCTTTTGAACTCGATAGCTTTTACACATGAAAAGAGCAAGTCCTTCAGCTTTTATAATTAATTTTTAGCTATCTTCGTTCTGTTCAATCTGTTTCTCAAGTGACAAGTCTGAAACTTAGTTATGCCGAAGTGATAAGACCCCTGTGGTTAAGAAACATTATTTATATATTACTAAGAGAAGAAGTCTTCAGGTCACTTGTTACCGGAGTATTATGTAAGTAGATATTAAAAAAGTTGAGGAAGATGAAGTGTAGAATAGCGGTAGGAATTAATGAGTTATTTATAAAGATGTGGAAGAGCTTAAGGGAAAAGAGTGTTGCTTGCTTGGTTAAACTTTTAATTTGATCTTCAAATTCGTCAATTTGTGAGATGAGTAGAGATTTAGCACTAATCTTAATTTGCCAAGGACATTTAAAGTTGTAATAATTATAGAGGTAACAAATTATTCAGTCCCATTATATAGCTATGAGTGATTGAAAAAGGGTAAGAAATTGTGAAATTATTTTGGAGAACCAATTGTCTTTTATGTTAAGGAGGTTTACGACAGAAGCTATATATATATATATATATATATATATCCTTAGATGATTAATTTAATATTAACATTGTTTAGAAGTTAAGAGAGTTCTTATTGCCGATCTAAGGATTATTAGGGATATATACGAAGGCATTGCTACCGATGTAAAGACAACAAGCGGGAGGTACAGACCATTTTTTATAGGTATCAGGCTACACCAATAATTTTCGTGGAGTCTTTTCCTGTTTGTAGTAGTTATGAATGAGCTTATCAAGAATATTCAAAGAGATGTGTACTGTAATATATTGTTTGATGATGATATTGTTTTAGTCGATTAAATAAAAGAGGATGCTAATATTAAGTTAGAATTTTGGAGGGATACGTTAGAGTCATAGGACTTTAAATTGAGCAGGATCAAGAATGAGTACTTAGAGTGTAACTTTTCGGGTTGTAAGGCTGCATTCAATTTGGTAATCAAGATTGGAACGAAAGCTACAACAATAACTTAGTGAAAGTTCCGCTGATACGCGGGGTCTAAAGAGGTCCAGTAGTACGCAACTTTACTCCTAATTGGTAAAAAGATTATTTCTAATAGATCTACATAAAAAAATATACATATTAAAATAATAAAAATAAAAATAAAAGTAGACATAAAAGATAATAATAATAATAAAACAAAAATAAATAGAAATGTATAAATAAAAATATAAAATAAGTAATATAATAAATATAAAACAAGGTAAAGAATAAAATAAAAGATAAAATAACTTGATAAATACATAAACAAGAAAAAGTAGGGATGACAATGGGCCCCAGAGCCCGGCTCGACTTATCTTAGGTCAAATTTTTTAAAATTAAAAATATAAAATAATGTCATTTTTAGCAAAACGACGTCATTTTATTTACAAAGGTTGGGCCTTAAATTAGATTAAGCTTGGACAGCTCGAGTCTCAGTCAATTCAGGCCTAACTTGAGCCCAATTATCATCCCCAACAAAAAATAAGTAAATAAATAAATCAAATAAGTCATAACTAAAAGGGAAGTACTACATATTAAATTTTAAAGCTAAATACAAAACATAAGACTTGAAATAAATGTTTAAAAGACCTATGAGAAAAAGAAAGATCTCTCTATGTGAGATCTTTTATTCATATCATATTACGCTAATATGATAAGAAGATAAATTCTACTATTTAACAATTATGTGACAAGAAGATACCACTCAGGCTAAAAGATAAATTCTACTATTTAACAATTAAGTCGACCATGTTTTATGGAGTAAAGTATTGACTTATCAGATAGGAACATAATCAAAAGTTAATGGTTATAAAGATGAGGATACTTCGTTGAATGTGCAACTTTATAAGTAGAGATAAGATTAATTATAGTAATAAGAGACAAGTTGAGGTTAACTAATATTGATAGCAAATTAAGGGAGATAAGACTTAAGTAGTTCAAGTATATTAAGAGGAGATATCTTAATGCTCTAGTGAGAAGATATAAAAAAATCGTACCTAGAGAATATAAGAGAAGAAGAGGAAGATCTAAAAAGAATTAGGAAGAGGTGATCATAAACGTTAGTCCTCAATAGAAAATATTGGTGAATTAGAATACGTTTAAAGGATCTTATTTAGAGAAGTCATTCTCTTATTACAGGTATTTCAAACTTTTGTCTTTCAATTCTTATGGTTTTTATTAACATTAATACTTTTTTTGTTGCACCAGCCTTTTTTTCTCTTTTAGTCGCTTGTTTTATTTATTTTCTTTCTCATCAATGTACTTATCTTTATATTTTTCTTTATATATTTATTTTATCATTTAATTTAATTTAAAATTTAAACTGTTCTAAATTTTTTTTTGAGTGCGTCTATCAAAAATAATATTTTTATTAATTAGAATTAAGAATGCTTATATTTGAATTTTTTAAACTCTTGAAATTCTTTCTAAGTTGTGCTTATGTTGTTATTGTTATACTACGAAGAGAAGTGTTTTTAACCTTTTCTATCAACAGCCATATACTCATTGGCAACCTTTTGTAAAGTTGTATGTTGGGTTTTGGCTATTTCTTTTGGAGGACTGGATAAAGTAACAGAGCTTGTTGTACATCACCTTCATGACTACAATTTTGTAGTCGCTTTTGTTATCTCATTCTCTGTATCAGCCTTACTGGTTACCACTTTATTAAATTCTCAATTATGTTATGTGTTGTTAGGGATGCAGGTCCTGCCATATTTATGATTCCATGCAGGTAGCTAAGAAATCCAAAGCAACGGAAACCTGCCATATTTGGAGCTTTTGCCTGTTTAAGAATATTCAGAACGATCAACCATTGTCTTTTAGTATTAGCCCCACTCCGATTCATTCCACTTAGCTTGTAATCCTCGTTGATCATACTAATAAAATTCCAATTAGAGGTGATGCTTTATTATATATATTAGAAGGCTAGAAACGCTTTAGTCTTATGAATTTGAGGAAGTGTTTGTGATTCTCCACCCAGTGAGCAGTCTAATAAGCTGTTGGTATATATCATTAGTAGGAGCACAAGGATTGCGGAAGAAATAACTCAACCTCCTCAATGGTCAAATAGTCCAATCTAAAGAATCAAAGCATTATCCATCTCTGTATGTTGAAAGCAACGATTCTGATTAATGAGCATTCATTTCCTAGAAAACATGAGCACAGCCACGAGTAGAACTCCACTGAAAATTATAATCGTACTTGTATTGTATTTTGAAAAAAGAAACATAACAGGTCCAGTGGTTGACAAATCACTGTCAATGCATATTTGGTAGGCCCTAAACTTGGAAAAAGAAGATTGAAAAGAAAAGAGAATCCAAAGAATGAAATAGTAAGAGAGGGGGTGGGCACATGGGATCAACTGTAAGCTGAACAGCCTAGAAGCAGGAGGAGGCATGTGGAGTAGAAGATGCAACAACTGTTCTTTTTGTAGGGTAATGGCAATAGCAAACTCACTGGATAAGACTCGTCATTTCGTAAGGTTTCAGAGAGAGTCATGAGATTTACGCAATCTTCTTATAAAAGCAAATCTCCTCTTTTTATTTCAAATTTTGTTTTAAAAAATAACACATCATATTATGCAAGAAAAAAGAAAAAATGAAAATTGATAACCAATTAAAAACCTAGTCATACTCATACTTAGCTTAATGGTGAGGAGGAGGAGGAGGAGGAGGAGGAGATGATGATGCCCACACGGGTAGCTCAACTGGTTATTAAAAAGGAAGTTGAGTACAAGGTTTTAAGTTCGAGTCTCAGCAGCGGCAGTGTAGGAGTTTCTTGTGCATACCGAATAATAGGCCGCCTTTCTGATGATCTAACTGAGATTAAACTATAATTTACTCCCTCACAACTCTGCCAGGGCAGAGTGTGGAGACGCTTAGAATGGACGATTCTATCTTTTGAGTGCAAGGATGAGGAGAAGAAAACTTGAGAAAACCTGTTCTCTTAAATTATGTGTGTTGATATATATATATATATAAACCTTCCACCTTTAGCTCCTTTTCAAGTTAGTCCGACAAGACGCAACTTCTAGGATATAAAGGGCAGGGAAAAATCAGAACATGGGTGTGAGGGCTTGAGGTGTGACTAATTCGGTGATGTGAACTGTTTAAGTGTGTGGGAGGGCTTAAGTGTAGCCATTTTCCCAGTGATTACCCAATTACACATTTTCACCTTATATTCGTTTGTAAACAATATATAAAATTAATCCTTTCCGTGCATGAAGTTATCTTTCTTTTGTTCTTTATATAGACATACATATACATATAGATATGATTAAAATAAATAATTTGCCTTTATTTACACAATCCTCAAGCCAAATGAATTTGCTGCAAGACAATCCAATGCTAACGTCATTCTACATATTCAGCCAAAAGAGAGTGCGTTTGTACATTGTACAATTAGTAGTACTTTACAAGTATGTTTCACATGGTAAAAACTGTGTTTTTGGCTGGTGCAGACATTATTTTGTCCCAAGAAAAATGAGAGTACCACCGTGGCTCTCGTGATTGTCTCTTGCAGGTTACAGAATTGGGACAAGGGTTCTCCTTCCAAGTCTAGTTTACATGACAACTGAACGTTATATTTCACCATCTGCTGCTTAATGAACAGAACTTTCTTTATCTTTTTTAAAATAGCAATTGAACCCAATAAAATAATCTCACAAACTCTAAGAAAAGATACATTCAGTGACAAAAAATACACTCAAATTTGTCGACAGAAGTAAGACTTTTTTGTTGAGTTACATAAAATATAACACCTGGTCTTTTTATAGGCACTTGTACCTTTTAAGTAGGAGACACATACATAAAAATCAGATCTTATCTTAACAACTTGACCACTAAATTTGAAAACCATAACTAATGAAATCACTAAAGGAGTACTTGGTTCACTTGGAGTAACAGTAATAAGAATTATAATAAATATAATGAAAGGTAGAAATAGATATGACTTTCATTCTTCACTATATTGGGAGGTATGGAATATTACACCAAAATGAAATATAAAAATACTATTCATCCAATTTTAATATATTACCAACCATCTTGTTCATTCTTTCTCTATTCCTTTCTTCTCATACCAACTAACCAATCACCCCCTAAATAAAAGGAACAAAGTAGATCGTGGAAACATGATAAAACAAGTGAACGGGCAGTTGTTAGCTTAAATTAGTCAATCTCCAACATTTCCCACTTTAATTCAAGTGAGAGGCAAAGCACCTATCATATTCTGAAGCTTCAGCAAATTTTTCTTTATTAAAGCCTTTGTCAGAACATCTGCTGGTTGTTCTTTAGTATTGCAATGCAGCAACTCAACTTCTCCTTTTGAAACCAATTCTCTGATGAAGTGGTACCAAATTTCGATATGTTTGGTGCTCCCTTGATGAACTAGATTTCTTGTAACATCAATGGTGGATTTATTGTCACAAAAAATTATTATTGGCGGCATATGTTTACACTTCAAATCTTGCAAAATTCTTCTTAACCACATTGCACAACAAGCTGCCATGTATTCAACTTCTATGCTAGATAAGGTAGTAACTTGTTACTTCTTTGACATCCAAGAAATGGCTCTACCATTAAAATAAACCAAAAAAAGCATGTTGTGCTCTTCCTGTGATCTACACCCCCAGCCCAATCACTATCAGTAAAACCTAAAAGATCAATGTTATCATCTTCACCTACTTGATCCTATAATTGATTATTCCTTGGACATATCTCAAAATTCTTTTTGCTACACCAAGGTGATGTTTGCTTGAGCTATGCATAAATCGTGAAATGAAACTCACTACAAAGATAAGATCTAGTTGATTGTGGGTTAAATACATCCAGCCTCCCACCATGCTTCTAAATGCTTCTCATCTACCTTTCCAACTCCATCTTCCAAGGATAACTTGTTGTTTGCATTCAAAGGTATCTTGACAGCTTTGCAATTAAGCATACCAAACCTCTTCAAAAAATCTATAGCATATTTCCTTTGATTGAGGGATATTCCACCTATATCTTGAACAACTTCCAAACCCAAAAGATAATACAATAATCACAAATCGGACATATCAAAAGCTTCCATCATTGACACCTTGAAAGCTTCCATCGATCCAATTGAATTCCCAGTATATATTATGTCATCAACAAACAAACATACCACCAAAAAAATCATTTTCATAGCTCTTAACATACAAAGTAGGTTCACTAGCACTCTTTTAAAAATTATTTTAAGAGTCGATTTTCCTATATCAGGCTCAAGGTACCTAATTGAGCCTATAAAGTGCCTTGTGAAGTTTGTAAACTTTACGCTCAAAGCTTTTGACTTCAAAGTCTTCTGGTTGTTTAACATACACATCTTCAACTAACTCACCATTAAGAAATGTTTGTTTAATGTCTAATTAAAAATAGATTAGCAATTATAGGCAACCATATTTAGAATTAACCTCACAGTATCTAAGCGTGCAACAGGGGCAAAAGTTTCTAAAAAATTAGTACTTAGAATTTAAGCATAACCTTTTACCACCACCCTTGCTTTGTTTCTCTTCAAGGTACCATTTGGATTAAATACAAACTTGAAAATCTATTTGAGACCAATTGCATCCTTCCCGTCAGGTAAATCCACCAAGGTTTAGGTTTGACTCTTTTAAATGGCTTTTAATTCTTTTCTCATCCATTCTTCTCTAACAATTGCATCTTCAATGCAAGTAGGTTCCATCACCAAGCAAACAAATTTAGTTGAGGCATAAATATCTGACAAACTCTTGACTCTTTTTAGAGGAGAATATGTAGTATCATCAATCATGGGAGGAGCAAGAGAATTTGTTAAGTCAAAACAGACTTCACGTATTAAATAATTTTGATGATAAATAAAGAGAAATATACAAATGAAAAGTAGATGGACGCATGAGAAGTAAAAAACAGCTGAAAGAGAAAAGCAGCCAAAGCAAAAAGCAGATGGAAGCTTTACTAAGTAAGAAGCAGCCGATACAAAAAGCAGACGGAAGCTTTACAAAGAGAAAAGCTTTACAAGCAAAAAGCAGACGGAAGCTTTACAAAGATAAAAGCAGCCGAAGCAAAAAGCAGACGGAAGCTTTACAAAGAGAAAAGCAGCCGAAGCAAAAAGCAGACGGAAGCTT